>OZ037993.1:3807585-3935085 GCA_964035705.1 Porites rus
TCATGCGGTTTGCTATGGATTTAGCTGCAATCTTGTAGTCACAATTGAGAAGAGTTATAGGTCTCCAGTTCTTTAAAAGGTTAGCCGGTTTGTTCTTTTTTGGTAAGAGAGTAATTAGACCTCTTCTTTGAGAAATTGATAAACATCGTTTTTCATATGCACCATTTAGTGCATTAAGTAAGTAGCCTTCAATGTCTTCCCAGAAAACCTTATAAAATTCGGCTGGAAGGCCATCAATCCCAGGAGTTTTGTCCGATGCCATAGTTTTTAGACTATTTAGGCATTCCTCTTTTGTTAAGGGCCCTTCGCATTCTTCCTGCGCGTGTTGGTCGAGTTTTACCGTAGATTCTTCGGAGAAGAAAAAAGCGTCATGATCAGAGATATCAGGCACGCGTGATGCATATAAGTTTTGATAGAAAGATTTTGCTTCTGTTAAGATTTGCTCATCTGTTTTGATGACGCTACTATTCTCAAGCTGAAGTTGCCTTATGGTTTTGGTATTAAAATGCCTTTTTTCCAAGTTTAAGAAGTATTTCGTGTTTTTTTCTCCTTCGTTATGCCAGCGGGCTTTGGATCTTATCATGGCTCCTCGAGTTTGACGCTGGACAACGTTTTCTAACTGTAATTTTTTAACTTCTAATTCATTATATATAGTGGTCTTGTTGGTCTCAGATAAGTCATTTTCTTCCAGTTTCCTCTGTAGGGACGATATGACAGACTCCAGATTTGTTTCTGTTAACTTCATTTTGCCTCTCTTATGTTTTGCGTATTGTATCGACTTTGAACGAATTTGCATCTTCATTGTATCCCAGAGGAGCACGGCATCAACCTCAGTGTCATTTTGGTATTCATTTGCAACTTCAGTGATTGTTGTTTTTATCAAATTAATATATTCACTGTCTGATAGAAAAGACGTATTTAACTTCCAGAAGCCCGGGCCCCTGGGATTGGTATTGTTTGCAAGGTGGAGCGTTATCAAAGAATGGTCTGTTTTGTACCCTGGTAAAATATCAGCTTTTGTAATTGCCGAACTTAGACTATTACTCGTCAAGAAAAAGTCTAAGCGACAATGAATTTCGGGCTTGCTTCTTCTCCAAGTGAATCTTCTGATATCCGGATTGGAGACCCGCCAAATGTCGATAAGGTCTAGCGAATTTATTATGTTCTGAACTTCCTTCAAAGAATTTTTGAGAGTGGTCAGTCTTCCTCCCTTCTTATCATTTTGACGTCCAATACTAGATTAAAATCGCCACTCAGGATAATGTCCTCGCACTCGAAAGAGAGGAGGTGGCTGAGAACGTTTTTAAAAAAATTGGGATTCTCATCGTTTGGCGCATAAATGCTTCCCAAGGTTATAGTCTTATTTTCAAGTTTCAAATCTACTAAAGTAAATCTTCCATCTGGATCAGAGAATTGTTTCTTGATTTCGAATTGCAAATTGTTGTTAAACAGGATGCATACCCCTGCACTTGAGCTAGAAACACTACTAAAAATAGCTGAGAAGCCCCATTCTGATGACCACAGTCGTTCTTTTTCTTTGGTGCAGTGGACTTCTTGAAGAAAGAATATTGCAAATTTTTTCATTCTGAAGCCAACGAAAGGTTTCTCGCCTCTTAAGGTTGTTGGATAAGCCCCTCACATTAAGAGAACAGATTATCAATTCGTCAGTTGGGAACTTGTTGATGATTAAAAGTAGTGAACTGGAATGCAGAAACAAAATGCAAATTACGATAGTTAACACTTCGTAGGACTGAAAAATATTTTCTACTGACCGAAAAACCAAAACAACGGCTACACTGGAAACATAAAACTATCAACAAAAACAAAAAAAAAGGTAAAATTTAAGCGGCTTAGGGAGAACATACCTTCAAACAGAAAGATCGACGAATCCGGAAAGGACGGAACGCCAAATAGTTTAACTTTAGAACAATATACAAAAAGGAAAGAATCCGTTGTGTGCAAACGGCGAAGCAAACGTGGAGTACTAGTCTCGGTCTTAAAGGTTGCAATAGCAATTAATGCAAAGGCAACTGAGAAAAATCGAATTACACTGACCTGAGTAAAGAAAACTTCTACGAGCGTGTAGATTCAGCTGCAGGTTTAAGTTCGTCGGGTATGTTACCAACATGATAAAGGTTATCATTTATTACTAGATTTCTGTCCACTACTTTCGCGCTCATGCCTTTCTTCCGCCCTATGAACATCGCTTTAATTAGTTCCTTTCTTTCAAGCTGTATCGCCTTTGCATAGTCTTTAGTTATATACGCGTCTGTCTAATCCGTCGAGTGTCTCAATCTTCCTTTCGCTTTAAAAACACGGTCCCTATCTTCCAGGCAGAGAAAACGCGCAATGATGGGTCGGGGATGGTGATGGGAGTCCTCAGGCGAACGTGGCTTACCGACTCTGTGGACAGCATGAAAGTATATATTCTGTGTGTTTATGTTCAACCCGTTCTCGACGATATCATAAACGGTGTCAGTGCAGTTCTCGTGTTCTTGCTCCGGTATATTCATAAATCGGAGATTCTCTCGGCGAGAGTAGTTTTCCAGTGCGATGATTTTTTCCTGTTCCTCGGATAGCTTCGTATTTAAAGGGTTGATATGACTCTCCTGCAGAGCAGTTTTTGCTTTAGCGCTTTGTGAAACACCATTGTCCTCGAGGTGTTTTTCCAAACTTTCTTTATGTTTCTTTCGGAATTCTGCGTGTATTTTTAGTTCATCTTGGAGATCTTTGATTGTGTCCCACGCCGCGTTCAATGATGTTTCCATATCATTTACTGTCGATTTTACTTTCTCAATTTCTTCGTTGAGTTCATTTCTAAGACATGATAACTCGGATTTTAGACTGCCGAAGAGGTCTTCCATTCGAGATTCCAAGTGACACAACTTATCCATAATGTTGGCGTCCCATCGCGGAGCAAGCGTTTCGGCGATGGTTGATATTGTGAAGAAGATGAACTCGAAGAACGTGTTTCACGTTGATTCCGTTTAGACATTGTTTTAAAGATGATTATATGATCAGAGGGTGTTTATATAGCGGTGTCTGTCCCTTTCCGAATGAAGGAATCAGAGAGAGATTTTTTTGCGACTGTCGGCCATCATGCTCTTCCCAATCCCTCGGGGTCTAATGTTTGCCGTTTGCCTTAAACGCGACTCTTAATCTATTTTCTTTGCAACGACAACCACAATCCATATATTTGGTCTTATAAAAGTTAGTGCCACGTTTACTCCGGTCGATTCGGAATCGAAGAATTACGTTTACAACAAAGTCGAAACGCCAGGTTCAAGCATTACAATTACTCAAATTAGGGAAATCGACAGATAAAAACTACGAAAAATTATCCTTACGGTTAAACATGGCATGAATGTCTTTTTTTTTGTTTTGTTTTGCGTAGTAAAGATAAAGACTTGATGACAAATATAGAGAAAACTACGTTATCCATAAGCGTGGTTCTTGATATCTAGACGCCTGCGTTCTCATCAAAGTTCTCCTAGGAACCAATGGGAACAAGCCTGTTCACAATTCTTTTTAGCCCTTTCCACCATCCCTGCTTTACTTCCTAAAATCCAGAACTGATCTTTTATCAACTACCGTTAGTACTTTACACAAACACCAGTTTTGTACAAGGTATTTGACTCTATGAGCGTTCACACCCCCGTAGTGAGAGGCACTTCAGCTGCCACCGGGGATGGATTTTATTTTCGTCGCCATCCCGATCTGGGTAGTACTTCTGATTGGTTGAAGTGAATTTTCAAACAGTCAAGGCAGAAGTACTACCCAGATCAGGGAAGTGACGTTTCATCAGTCTGGAGTTTCTGCGCTCGTTTCTCAGACGTCATTTCACGGGGAAACCGGTGTTGGCGTCGCGAAATGTCGGTTGTTTTCTCAGGCTAAGCTGGGTTATCTACGCGTGGAAATGCCACACTTGATGCGCGTATCCCGAAAGAATGGCTCTACGTACGCGTGATAGAAATTTATCTGCAACGATGTTAAAGTAAGGTGATTACTTACCTAAACCATAGTTATTAGAGGAGACTGGTTATGAAAAGCGGCAAACATCAATGATAAAAACAACAGTGCTGCAGTTTATGTTGGAAGCACCCTGAAAGTGCACAATCCTTTGCTTTCTGTTGGCAAATTGCTACGGAATAAATTAATGCAACGTTTTTATTGGTCAATACAATCAAAATGATAGGAATTCTTTTGAACGTTGTGTACTTTCAGGTCCACAAAAACATATAACAAAGGAGTCTGACGGGTTTCATAACCATTCCACTCAATTAACTATGCCTAAACAGTGTGCGAGGGAAATGAGGGAAGAAAAAGCCCCCTTTGAAGTTTCATTAGGGTTAACTTTTTGCCCGGGTATTTACCCTGAAAACTAGGTTGAACACTGGCTTATAGTATCCGGAGCCGTGGCACGAAATTTAACATCATTCAAACTGAGAAAACCGCCACCAATATTGGATCATGTAGCAGCTGCACGGAAGAGAAGTCACCAATGGTGCCTAAATCTGACCCCAAACAATACTAATAATTATAATGTTAATGCGTGCCAAATATGTACCTAGTATATGGCCTTGCTCTCCATGGGTTCTCCGTAGCTCAAGTGGATAGAGCGCCCGCCCGGTGTTTGGGAGGTCATAGGTTCGAATCCTGTCGGGGACTCAGGCTTTTTCTTTGTCCCACGTTCGTGACATGCTGATTATTTTATTTTCACAATGAAAACAATTGAAAGAATGACGTCATAATTTCCTGCGACCGAATAGAGGAGACCTTACGAGCAGCTCTTACACACTACTCACCAAATAAGTAAAAAATCGAATTAAAGTCTCAAAACATTAAGATTGATATGAAAAAACAACATATACAAAAGGAGGAACTGATGGATAAATGTGAAGAAGATAAAAACGGATTGCAATTGCTGTTTTGAAGACGAGTGTGAACTTAACAGTTTTTCAAAGTTCGTTTTTGTTGTTTGTAACGTTTGATACAATGCTTTGGGTGAGATATTTGTTTGATGTGAAGCTGTTAATTGGTCTTTTCAAGGAAAATCATTACTAACGTCAAGTTTATGTAGCGTCATAGATAATATCAAACCAATAAACTAGACAAGCCCGATACAGCTCCTTTAATATGAGAAGGATTTTCACCTCGAACGATACAACGACAAAAACACTTGGTAAGTAACGTCACTATTCACTGCCGTGGCAATATTTCTACGATAGGAAGGACAGTCGGAACAAGATTGTCACGTTATTGTTTCTTAAAGTTCGAAGATCTTGATTTTAGCAAGACCTTCAGAAAGCAGAGATGAAATCTGAGAGAAGCAAAGACAAGAAACTCATCACAAAAGACGAGTGAGGTTTATTAGACATACCTAAACTGTAGTAATACTGCAGCTTTTTCAACCGGTGACCCCGATAAAATATCCAAGCTCTTCCAACAGGCGTCGAGGTTATAACTCTGGTTACTACAGCTGCATACTGCTATAGGACAGAAATGTCTACCAGGTGGCTTGTTCGCAATGACATAAATATGGAGCTAGGCTGGGTTGCCAGCCACTTCTGGGGAAATGAGCCCTCCTCCCCTCCTCCCGCTTCCACTTCTCGGGAAGAAACAAGATCGGATCCGATAGAGCGGCTACCACTACCACTAGCACTACCACTACCACTGTCACTGTCACTGTCACTGCCACTGTCACTGTCACTGCCACAACCACTGCCACTACCACTACCACTACCACTACTACTGCCACTGCCACTGCCACTACCACTACCACTACTACTGCCACTGCCACTGCCACTACTACTGCTACTACCACTTCTACTACCACTGCCACTGCTACTGTTTACTACAACCACTTCCCGAATCCCTCATTGGGATTACAAAATTTAATTATGCAAGAAAAATCAAATGAATTTTGGTCTTACTAGCAAAAAGACGTCATCGAGCAAATAACCTTTTAAATACAGAAAAATCCACTGGAATGACCAACCTCACTGGTCTCCTCCGTTAATAATAGTTTATTATTACTACGACTTGTTTACTTATTTCTATAAAATATTCTAATTCTAGATTTCTTCCAATACTAAAGCTGTGTCCCCAGTCAGTCCAGCCTCCAAAAACGTCTGTGTGACTTCAGAGAGTTGTTTTCTCGGAAACGTCGTTGAGATAACATAACGAGATGACGAGTAACCAAGCCATTCCGCGAAGACATATAACATCTAAGGATAAAAGAGAGAGAATTAAAACAGTTTAACGTAATCCAAAATTAAACCGCAAAACAGCGGTATGTTGAGGTTGGCTAATGTAAACCGAACTCGTCAAACGAAAATTGACCAAGGTCAAACGATAGAAATACACAAATTTGGCCGTATTAACGGGTGACCGAATTAACGGGGGGTTTTTCACAAGAAAATGTATGGTCGTTTAGCCGGGCAGCCAAAAAAACGTAGCCGTAATAACAAGGTGACCATATTACCCAGGTGGTCGTAAGGAGGTGTTCCACTGTAGGCAAGAGCAAGCATAAGTATGCCAAAATCAGGATAGTTATTTCCTAGTTCAAATTTTAATGAGAACAATTAAATGGCTTGAAACGAATTTTTACCTGTACAACCTGTTTCCACGCAAATTCTGTTACAGCACTGTTTATACGAGTCCGTACAAATGTTTGCCAAAGTCAGCATTGAAATAAAGTTTAAACCGAAATGCATTGCGCTTTTCGATAAAGCATGTTTTAAAGATTGGCTCTCCACTTTTCAGTCTTATTTCTTATCTTCTGTCTAAAATAACCCACGTCTTTTGAATGAAGAAGACTCGGACGTTAAAAATAGGAACTTTGAGAAGCTCTTGGGAGCTCCACAAAGTCTGAAGCACGCGGCCATACATCGATGGGAAAAAAATAGGATCCAGTTTCGAGTTCGCTATTACCGCTGAATTAAAGAAGTGAAGACGCATTTTTACAGGCTTAGCCTCCATCGGAGGTAAATATATTCACAAATTCCAACGAAAATAAGACCTGTTTATTATTCTGTCTATTGTGTATATTCAAATTTAAAACACTTACTTGCCGGAATTTGTGAATATTTTACGTTATATCGAGGCTAACCCTGTATGAATGTGTCGTTGATGTTTGTATTCAGCGGTAATTTTTAATTCGAAACTGGGCTATTAACAGTACGTATCAAGAAAACGAGGCTAAAAAGTTTTTTATTCTATATCTTCTTGTTTGGGAGACTGGAACCAAGTTCTGGACAGGCGATACTGACAGTCATTTGACTGGCGTTAGACCCGGGGTTTTAGAGGCCGTAAAGTAACTTAAGTTAAGTTACAATCATTTTACGTAAGCTGTTTCAGAATGGCATTATAAAATGTAAGGCCGAATGAACAGTTAAACGAGCAATATCGACCCCAGAGCTCTTCTGCGCATGAAGGCCAGGGAGGAAGAGCTTACGGGCGGAGTCAGAAGGGTAAGCACTGGGGTCGAGATTGTCCTTTTGGTTCAAGGAAGGTTTGCGTACATGTGTTCAGAATTCAAACGCCAAACTGCGGGGTTTCCTGGTGCAAAACTCCTGGGCCACCTTGTCTGTATCGATCCTCGTGTAACTGTACGCATGTAGAAGCGCGAGCGCAGAGCGTGTCTCTACTTGCATAGTAGACGTTGACACAAAAACAGTTACTACAGCCAAGACTGGTGCGAGACTCGGCATCGCCTGTCTGCCCGTGCAGCCTTATGACATCTGTCTATACTTTAAATGTAAAACTACAGTGAAGGAGTGCAGCAGGGCTCTGTCTTGAGGAGCTGCATGCCATCAATGATACCCTCGGCAAGCACTTGGAATATGGAAACACACAAAAAAACATTGTGACTCTTATTCAATTTGGCCATTTAAAAAAAAATCACCCCAAAATCTTTTAACCCACGCTTAACTGGCTTACAGTCAGGTCTGTTCGTGCTCTGCACCCTTTTTTAGCAGACCGTTGTTTCTTAACAGTTGGAATAACAAGTACAATACTCTTTTCTCCTGGAGGAAGGATCGACACTAGTGTTAAGAAAGCAAGTAAAAGAAATCATTTTGATGAATAAGATGATTTATTTACTTGCTTTCTTAACTCTAGAAGCACAGCTTTAAGCTCTCTTCCTCTTGTTCACTATAGCCTTCGCAGCCATAATTTCGCCAAAGAGGGCAATTTTTGTAAACGTGGCTTTGCAGCAAACTTTCTTTCCGTTTACCGCTCCAGATTTCTCTTCCTCTGTCACAGCGGAGCCTTTACTTGCTTGCCGACGGAATTCTATCCCCAGAATCAAGCTGGAACTTGTCCTGACTTTCTTGTTCACTTCTTGTATTGGAATAAGCAGACTAGGCATCAGAATTCCAAGCAAACGGTTTTTTTGGAGAACGCTTCTTAGCAAACAAGGCTTCTGAAATCAGTAATTGTCTTTCTAGGCCTTCACTAGACTTGCTACAAGACGACCTCTTGGCGAGCGGAGCGAGCCTTTTTTGGCCGTGAAGCGGCCTTATTTTCCTTCTTGCTCCGGAGGCACACAATAAAGTCGTCTCCTTTCAGAAAACGGCTGAACTGAAGAAGACCCTACCACTTGACCAATTTCCTGCGTGGCCGGCTACGTGGTACACAGGAAACAAATACTAATTTTACTGGGGAAAATGATAAATAATTAAAACATAAATGTGCGTGCTACACGTGTAACAGGAAGTGCAAAACCTTTAGTGAGTAACTCCTCTTTCGTGTAGAATTAATCGCCTACTCATTTCTTATCAAATCTCCAAGAAAGTGACAATAACGCCGCTTTTTAGATCGTTCCTATTATTACCCTAGATCCCTCCGTTGCTCATAGCCATGTTTTAAAATAGCCTTCCATCTTTTTCTGCGTACCGTCCTACTTATTCGTCCTTCCTGAAATACATCAAAGAAGCTGTCGTTCGTGAAAGATGTCTTTCTTTCAACTCCTTCATGAAACTCGCGAAATATATATAACTCTTGCTGAACGTTAAAACAAATTTTTCTTGCCATTTTTTGTAGCGTTCTTACCATATTTAGAGCAACAGAAATAAACAACATGGCGGTAACTGTCACTTTGAATATACTGATAAAGGCGAATCTTTGTATTTCCATCTTTGACGCCAGACATATCTAGCCATCTGAGAAGGTCTGTCTTTTCTTTGGCAAATCGTTCATGATGTTTTTTTTGTTTGGTTTGTTACGTCATGCATAGAACAGCTCGCGCGCAACAATTCGATCGCACGCGCTATTTTACTTTTATTGTACGTATTGTAAGTCTGTTTCCGCCCTTTGATTGGTCAATTTGCGGTCTATAACTTACTGTACAGCAAGATTTCAAAACCATGCTGATTTTGCAGCTCTAAATCTTTCTATCTCGAAAATAAAAATGGTAAAGAAAGTTATCATGTGTTTGTAACCAAAGATGACTTGGACTTTAATTTTCGACCTTCCAAATTTTAACTTGTTTTTTGAGAACGAAGCTGATGAAGAGACTGAGTCGTAATCTTATCAAAGAGGAGGATTCTGGTCAGTGATCAAAAACTTTATCGTAGGTCACAGGCCTTTCACAGTTTTCACGGTCACAGCTTCTTTTCCATTTGCGGTGTATTTGTTTTGTTTTTTTGTTGTTGTTGTTTTTTCAAAAAATAACAAAACAAAAACACAAAGTGAGTCATTTTTATCTATTTTTTTAAAAAAAAAAAAGGAATTTAGGACGTAATTTGTATATTTTCATACATCCTCTTATAAGTTCAAAGTCTAACAAACTCCCACAGTTTGGGCCGCCGCTAAAACAAATGAATGGTTAAGAAAAAATGGCTAACGCAATGTAATTAACGACGAGAAGCGCAAGTGTAACAGCTGATTAAATTCCTTCAAGGAAGCCAAAACATCTATGTGCTTGTGTATTGTGCATGTATAGTAAGTATCACCTTGATTTGCGACTCCACTGTAAATCTCCGTCTCTTAACTGCTCCATTAGGGCATCGAAGGGCAACAGTTATCACCTTATGATTCAAAAACAATTTTATTTACTCAATAAATAAATTCATTCCTTCACTGACCCCAACCACGCTTGTGGAGCGCAAAGAAAATTTTCGCTAAATAAGATGTTTTGGGTACACCCGTTCAACCTGGTCAACCACACCCGTCGAGGTCCTCTCCCTCTCTATTCTTTTCAAACAGCAGCATGGGTTTTTTTATATCCCACAAGAGTCAGCAGTGCAATTACTGTGCACAGAGGAAATCCTGAAGTTATTTCATCCTTACACATGGTAGAATTCTCTTTCAGAGAGCAAATCAATTAAGCTGTTATCTTTTCAGTTCCAAGATCAGACTTACTTCTTGTATAAATGGTGGCACAAAAAATCAAAATATATTCATTTAATATACTGTTGCAAAAACAAATTGCAAATGTCACACACACACTCACACTTACACACATACTTTATTATTATTAACAATCTACATTTACATAAAGTCCATTTCCGCCCGCAAATAGCAGGTGCTAGTCGAGGCGGGCGGAGATAATAGGTACAGTGGTCATTAATAAATTACAAATAAATAGATGAATAAATAAATAAGTAACTAGATATATATATAAATAAGTGAAATAAAGCTTAAACATAAATGAATAACATTTACAAAATTAACTAAGATGTTGCTAATCCTAACTTGTTGTATTTACAACATGGCTAGTCTGCATTTCACATCGGACTGGTACAGGATATAGAAGTCGAATGGGCACTGAATTATTTAAACTGAGAGAAAAAAGGTGGTACCATGACTAACAAATTCGATGTGGAAGGACATTGATTTTTAACCTAACCGCTGGGTGCTACACTAATCTGCAATATACATTTAATGTATATTGCAGATTTATGAATCCCCCTTTAAATGGGTTTATATCAACCGATATTATAGCATTAAATGTTTTAAAAAGAAATGAAAGATAATTTTTTAAAAAAACATACCCCTCTCTCCTGTAGATCTGGTTCATCAGGAAGCTTCTTGAAAGTACATGGATGAAATAGAAAAAACAAACAAACAGACAAGTGGATTACCATCAAACAAAATGAAGCAAAACTACAAAAACATTATTTGCAGCTTTACACTAACCTTGCTTCCCTGATGGTTAAGTATTGAAATTTTGGACCAGAAAAGGTATTGCAAACTTGACTTTTAATTTCAATCTGTTTTATTTTTCGAAAGCCACTCTAATCTCCACTATTTTTTCTTAAAAAAGAAAAGTCACTTTTAACAAGATTTACAAACAATTTTAAGGAACTTATTCACCATCATAAACAATCAACACTGTGACTAAACTGGAATTCTTTATAGTGGATAGGATAAAAAGAACACTATCTTTAACCTCACAAGTTTGTTTCCTTTGTCGTAAAAACTCTTGTTTGGATTTCCAGGTAGATACATTGTCTTGTGTAGTGTCACTGGTGTTTACTGCATCACTTCCTTCCTCTGAACTATCATTTTCATCATCCAAAAACTCTTGAGAAAAAAAGTCATCTTCACCTTCAACCTGGCCATCATCCTTAAAAAATAACAAAATGACACTTTTGGAAAATAACCTAAGGTCTTGTCACCCTAGCTTTTAAAATTGAAATTAAAGGAAAAAAAAGATACTGTATATTTGTTATAGAAACATAATTATACTACATGCAGTAAAGGTTCTGCATATTAGTGAACTGCACCCTTGGCCTTAAAAAGAGTCTCAGCTTAGAAGAGGTGATGTCAGTGGGCTGTATTAAAAAAAGGGTGCTTTCCAAAGTCAGAACTGGCTCGGCAAATTAAGGCCAGACCAGTCATTATGACAATGAAATAAGCTTTTTCCAAGAGTTTTTGATGAAAACCCATCTCCTTTGCATACTACTACTTGTATGTAGGATTTGATTGATCTGGTTGGGTAGTTTCAATTAAAAGTGAGATCGTCATTGCGATGGGAATGGCCTCGCAAGTCAGTTCTGACAAATGAAAAGTGTCCAAGTGTTCAAGTTGGCAGGTATATATGCAGTTAGTTAAGGGGGAGAATTGAAAAGCATCTTGGAGCAATTTAGTTCTTTTTGGTTCAACTTTCCTTTCTTTTTTTTTCAGCAAAAGTTAAGAACGGTTCATGTTCATAGTAGCCAAAGAAAATTGCCAGCCCCAGTCCCCTGCCCTGACTGACAGCCCTGGTATGTTGTTGGGACCATAAACTCCTCTGGCTTGCAATAGTAAAAACTTAAGACAATTAAATTCTTTATAAGATACGGTCATTATTTTTCTTGACAGCTGTTGACATTATTCTTATGATGACATTACTAGTTTTGAGAAAGATGGCTCAGACAGATACCTGTTATTGTATCAAAACTGTCAAAATCAGTAAAGAAAAGATTTGACTATGTCTAAAGAATGTTGGAGCATTAATTTTCAGTCAAGTGTCCTCTTCTGGGAGTACCTAATTGGGAAAGACTTCTGTTTGAATTGATTAAGAATTGACTGTATTAACTTAGTCATCCTGTAAACAACAAATACTAGTCTGGAAAATATCTTTCTGGGCCCGGTTCCGCGAAAGATGGTTAAGTTTAACAAAGGATTAAGCTAAATTTAAAAAACGGTTTTCTAGTCTAAGAACATGCAACTTGAGGTTACAAAATACTGTTGAGCCTTTACTACGAGATACAGTAATGATAACAGAAAGGTTACCCTAAGCAATGCATAGGAATGTAAAGTACAAAAACAGAACACAATTTTAATCCTGGATTAACGCTAATTGACCTTTCAGGAACCGGGCCCTGGCTTTCTCTTTTTCTATCCTTATTAAATAATTACCTCCTGGAAGGAGTGAAAAGTTTATTATTAAGGCTAGAGATGGAAAATTTTTGTATCAATATCTTTCAGGTAACTCAATCAACCACATTTCAATGTTTAATATTTACCCTTAATCTAAAACCTTTTCCTTTCCAGTTGCTGTTAAACTTGTAAAACTCAGCTTCTTTTTTTGCTCTTAATGCTTCCTCTCTGGGTGCTAAAACATTTTCTTTATAAATGTCAACCTATCAGGTTTCAGAAAATTTAACGTTAGTTTGTGTGTTTTTACCGGTAACCAAAGGTGTAAACTTCAAAATGCAATCTTACTTGAAAGCTTAATTTACTTTAAAAATGAGTGAGTGCATGGGCTGGTACATTATTATTGTAAAAATAGAACATGTTCCTAATATTTTTCATCATCAAAAATATGCTAAAAGTACAGCTAGTACCTTATTATCTTGCAGAAATTGTTTCATTTGCAAAATTCTTTTCCTCTTCTCATTCAATTCAGCATCAGAGTACCTTGCTAAACAATTCAAGAACAACACAGTAACTCTCCTTGAACTAAATGTATTTTAAGAAAAGATAAGTATCTCCTATTAATCCTACTGTAGTGTTGTCTCTAGCATGATAATTATAACCAAACTCTTTATCAACTTGTAAGACTTTTAAAAACACTTAAGAGTAAAAATCTATGGTCAAAACAATGTTTTGACTACCACTAGGTTGTTGTATATGTGTTACAGGTGAAATTTTGATTTCAGGTTAAATTTTTTGACCCAGTTAAAAGTGAAGTTCAAGAGGAATCTGCAAGAGCGTTATCAAGATATTTTGGGTGAAGTTTTCATGGTTAGAAAAACGGTAAAAAATGGACAACCTTGATGTTTGGCCCATTGACTGTGGAAAATGAAGCGCTTTTGACAAGCAATTTCACCTCATAGCAGTTTCAATATTTTTAAAAATGTGTGTCAAAGATCATGGAGATAGCTCCAGCTGATTGCTACAAAGAGACATTTGATTAGTATGTTTCAAGGCAATTAGTTAATTATATTATGTATCAAGGCACTCTTGATACATACCCCCATACCCCCCCAGGGGGGGACAGGCCTCCCTTATTTTTAGACCAAACTGAGGCCCCCAAAAATTTTTTTGAGACCGGCCCCACCCCCGCCTCCTCCCTAAACTGAAGGTCTGGATCTGCTACTGTCTTGTTAGTGGTTTTGTAAACATTTCAGTCTACTTTACAAATTAGCGAATAATTTTCGAACCACTCAAAAGATTTTTTTGAAAAATTAAAATTCCCGAGATTAAGCGTTGTTTTAGGAGACCTTTGAGTCTCAAGATTATTTTCATATTGTATAAAGTTAGTGAAATAAGGGCTGGATTCCACTTAAACTTCACGAACACTGAGGTGGCTATTGGAGGAAAAAGCTTCCATGAATGATTTTGGAAGAACAGTTCCCAGTGCTGTAAGTAAAATAGGTAATGGGATCATTCCATTGCTATGACAACTCCAATGTCTTTGCAACCCTGATCATAACAAATTTTCATTTTTATCTAATACAGCTGTGGTGGCAAATTTTTTCAAACCTTTGTTTATGTCGATGTAGTTTATGCTCAAACTTGGGAGGCTAACTGACTAATCTGTAGGTTGCAATGACTTCTAAAATCAACTGTAGGTTCTTAACCAATGAGATGACAGATGATGAGTACAAAGTAAGCTTATAATAATTACAATAATCATGCAAAACATCTTATCCATAAGCTTTAAAACTTTGTATTAGTGTAATGTGTAACTGATTTTTTGGCATTTACAGGAAATCACAGCATTATTGTTTCACTCTTCTTTGCTGCCTACTGGGGGGTTTAAGTATATAATCATATATTTTTCATAAAATATTTAGAAATATAAGATACCTTTTTTACACGACCCGTCTGATGACGTTTGAAGAACTTTGCCAAGCAGAAGGCTGATGGGTGAACCAAACAAATGCATAATTAACGTCAAAAAACCAAAGCTGATAAAAAGCCATAACAGTGTCATCTTTAGAGTCACTAGAATGCCAGGTATGCTTTCTGACTTCGTATGTTCCATTATGTCGATTATTAGCCTAATATTTTCCCCGATATATCTTCCTTTGATAAAACCGGTTTGATCAGTGTGCACTAGATTTGGTAATAATGGTTCTATTCTCCTTGCTATTGCCTTAGTTGCTATCTTGCAATCAACATTTAGCAGTGTTACCGGTCTCCAGTTTGAAAGTTCTAGTAGCGAGCCATCTTCTTTGGGAATTAAAGTAATAACGCCTCTTCGTTGTGAAATGGTGAGTTCATTTGCATCATAGGCCGCATTGAAACTAGCAACAAGATCGTGTCCTAGCAGATCGAAAAAAAACATATAAAATTCAACCGTGAAACCATCTTCTCCTGGAGCTTTGTTGTTTTGAAAAGTGTCTAAAGCTTTTTTGCTTGTCTAAAGCTTTTTTGCATTCTTCATAAGATAATGGCATTCTAGTATCTCTAGATTTTCGGAAAGCTTTTGATTCTCTAGAATGGTCGTTCATGATGAAAGCACTGGATATATTCAATTTCGGAACAAGTATAAAAAGATGGATCAGTACATTCTATACAAAAATTGAGAGCGCGGCGATAAACAATGGTTTCATGACCAACTGGTTTAGACCGTCAAGAGGAGTGCGACAGGGGTGTCCCCTTTCTCCGTACTTATTTGTGCTTTCCACGGAGATATTATCCAGCAAAATCAGACAAGAACCAAGTATAACAGGAATCAAAATATTCGGGCACGAAATCAAATTGAGCCAATTCGCAGACGACACAAACCTTTTCTGTGCAGATTTGATCTCCGTTGAAAATGCTTTGAAAACGGTGGGAGATTTTGGGAGGCTAGCGGGTCTCAAGTTAAACATAAAGAAATCGAAAGCAATTTGGTTGGGAAAATGGGAAAAAAACAAAAGTTATCCTTTACAACTAAAATGGTTACATAGTCCGACTCGCCTCTTAGGAATCCATGTCTCTTATGATGAGAAGGGTAACAATGAATTGAACTTTAATCTGAAAATACGAAAACTTCAAACAAAGCTGGATATGTGGAGATCTAGAGACCTCACACTATTTGGGAAGGTACTGATAATTAAGTCCCTAGGATTGTCACAATTAATTTATTCAGCTTCAATTCTTAATGTTCCCGAAGATATCGCAAGCACAGTGAAAACAAAGTTTTTTAGTTTCTTATGGAAAAACAAAAGGGATAAAATTAAACGAACTGGGCTCTATCAGGATCTGGGAAGAGGCGGAATACGTATGGTAGACATCGACATAATGTTTAAAGCTCTAAAACTAGCCTGGATTCCAAGATTACTGACTCCAGGGAACCAGAATTGGAAAACAGTTCCTGATTATTACCTAAGAAAATTCGGAGGTTTGAACTTTTTACTGAGATGTAACTATGATGCGAAATACATAAAATCTATTCCATTGTTTTACCGAAATATTCTAGTATACTTCAGTGAATTAAAAACTCTGTACAGCTTTGATCAAGCACAAAATATAATTCTATTCAACAACAAAGAAATACTTGTTGACAGTAAAACCTTTTTTATCAGGGAATGGTTTAAAAAAGGTATCCTGTCAATACAAGATCTCTTAAACAATACCGGTCAACCGATGACCTATCAGGAATTTACGAATAAGTATTCCTGTAAAACTAACTTCCTTCAATACTATCAAGTTATTAGCGCTATCCCAAAGCACCTATTAGCCAAAGCAAAATCAACGAAGCCAATTAATAAAGAGTTATATTCTGATAATAATCTTAGCCTACAATTAAATGAATCGATAACTCTATATCTGAACAAAATCAAGACTAGCGACTTCTATACGTTATTATGCACAAAAATCCACACAACAGGTCATTCTGGGCCACAGAGATGGAGCAAAGATCTTTCCTTGGATGAAGATAAATGGGAAAAAATATTCACCTCCCTAAAAACCGTCTGTAGAGAGACCAAATTAACGGAATTTCAATATAAATTGATCCACCGAATTGTAGTCACCAAAAAGGAACTTTACCGCTATGGAATCAAGGAAGATGATGAATGTATATATTGTGGTGAAAAAGACTCTATTAATCATACTTTTAGAGATTGTCATTTCGTCAAGATTTTCATTCAGCGGGTTATCAACTGGTTCAATATAGAAAACAAGATCAATCTCAACCCATCTAGCGAAGAAAGACTGTTCGGCATCCTCTCGGACTTACATGAAAAGGTACTAGTAAGGAAATTCAATTATACCATGTTGTTTATGAGATACTACATCTACGCCAACAAACTACACAACAAACCAATTCTCCTCCAAGACTTCGTTGGTAAAATGATAATTAAATACAGAATTGAAAAGCTATAAAATAGACATGAAAAGTAACTCCTCTGACCTTTTTTTTTTTTTTTTTTTTTTTTGTGTGTGTGTGTGTGTGTTTATGTGGGGGTGTGTGTGTGTGTGATGTACTAGAATTGGAAGTAGTGTAACCATTGTAATTATTAGTAGTACGAGCATCGTATGGATGGTATTGTCAGTATAGCCAATATTGTAAATAGTGCAAGTATAGTGAATATTGTTAGTAGTATTTAGTTTCAGTAGTGTTTAGTACTGTAAACATTTAATATATGTCTGTAAGGCAAAAATAATAAATAAAAAAAAAGTCATCTTTAGAGTCATAGCATTCATTCCACCCCAAAAAGCAAGCCCTAATACACCACAACCCGCAATCAGAACGATCCATGTTTTGTCGAAGGCCATTTTGTTTTTATCCGCCACTGCACTGGGGCGAGTTCATCAAAAAATGTATGCAATTCGAATTGCAATTCGAGAAACGTATGCAAGGAATTTTATGCAAGGTTGACGTCATCTAAGAAAGCGATTTGGGAATCATGGCTGCCGTTCGTAGAATTCTACAGACAAATTTGTTGAAAAGCTCACTTTTACAAAGATGTTTAGGGCTTAGAAGTTTTTCAACACATGTAGATGATTATGTGTCAGGGATTAAGGATCACCAAAAACAGGTTCATTATTTCTAACGAGATTTCTTATGTAATTTTATTCTTACGCAACTTCGCCTGAGAACCGTGACTGTGATATATGGCTGTGATGTATCTCTTTGTATAAACTACCGTCCCGTTTTTAGATAGTTAGAATTCTAACCGTTATTTTTCCAGTTACGAGAGACGGTGAACAGTTTCTGTCAGAAGGAACTGGCGCCATTTGCTGATCAAATCGATAAAGAAAATAACTTCGCAGAGTTGCGGGTGAGTGACTGTTCTGTCGTCGACGCGTCCACATCCGCATATTAGGGAACTTAAGAACCACGACGACGGCTTTGTCGACGACGACCGGAAGTGAGATACCGTGCACTGCGCAAGCGCGGTTAACAAATTTCGTCGTCGTGGTGTCGTCGACGACGCCAAACACAGTAGAGTCACGTCGTCCTGCAGTCCACAAGCTTCGGCAGGTATAACTCCCTGTTTTTAAGCGATTTTTCAAGGGCTTTGTATTTTTTCACCTCGTAAATCCAGGTATCCTTTCTTTTTTCTGCTAACAAGCGATGTTGATTTAAAATTTGACTGATGAATTGTGTTTACTTCGAAGACAACACTGAGCTGTGCAGGCCGAGCGAGCGAACTCGTAAGTGATAAATTTATTTGTACGTATTTAGGTCAGGCAAATCATATATCTTTAATATAGAGGAAATGAACTTTATATAGAAAACAGCTATCGCATCGGAATGTCTCTTTTTCCAAATCTAACCTCTGACAGACAATCGGACTCGGTCATGTCATTCAGGTTGAACGTTGAATAACCTTCGTACGGAAAGCAGAGATTTTTCCATTCGAAAAGGTCAGACAACACTAAAAATTCTTCATCGTCAATGAAAGTAGACGTACGGCTTATAAAATGAGATCTTGCATCGTCTTAAAAGACGCCTTTGCGAAAAAACTTTGTTGCGAACGAACATCACAGTTGTACTACTTCTACATGTTTGTTTACATTCAGTGTCGTCGTCGTCGACCTACCGATCGACTGCATCTTAAGTTTCCTTTTTCCCGCCGAAACTGACGTTCTCGTTCCAGTCCTTTCCCAGTCAACAGACGTCGTCGTCGTGAACTTCGTCGTGGTTCTTAAGTTCCCTATTGTTCAATGTACTTGTACTAGCATTTAGATCTAAGCTTAATCTTTGTCGGCTTTGACCAAATGTTGGTTAAATAGAAATTAAGTTTTTTCCTCTCTTAAAACTTGTGTGTGGCGATATGCTACCTCAAGACCTTTGGGTAATGGGACAGAAATTCACAGTCTTTCAATCTCACAATCTGTTGTCTGTACATTTACATGTACAGTAAAACCTCAGCAGAACAGAAACCTAAAGGACAGATCCAAGTATGTGCAGCACAGGAGTGTCAATATAGTGGAGAGATCGCTTGCCTTTTAATTGTATTTCGTAATGTATTTTGGAACCAAGTGAAGTATCAATGAAAGGAGTTCTCTCTCTTGATCACATGGTGTGGGGGCTGGGTTGGAGGTGTGTCGCTCGGACAGACCTGGGGGATACACGAATCCTTTTGGCTTTGTGCTTTTATCGGCAATGTTCTATAATAGATTATTATGTGCTTTTTAGTGCATATTTGGGTAAGATGTCCACACAGCCCCATTTTATGCACAAATGTTCAACTCTATTCATGTTCACTGTTTGTGTGAAAATGCATAAGATTGCCACATGCACAACAAAGGTATGTGGCCGTGCGAAAATCTTACCCAGATTTGTGCTCAGATATTACTACTTGACAAAGTTTATTGTTTCAGATATATTTTAATTTAAGAGTAATGTACTGGTACTTTGTAAGTCTGATCAACTCTATGGTTTTTTAAGGATGCTAGCCTAAAATCTAAAACTAAATAAGCGTGGCTACTTGCATTGTTCATTTATGTATACCTGTGGTTATTTGTAGGACTTTTGGAAAAAACTTGGTCAATTAGGACTTTTGGGAATAACAGTACCAGGTCTGTATTTAAATTGAAGCAATATTTAAATACAAAAAATTTGATGTAATTGAATGAGTGTACTGATGTAAAGCAGTTTTCACGTTTTTAGTTGTTATTTCTGTTTTACCCAAAGTATTTTTTTTGATCTATTGTCTTAAGTAAAATTTCATTTATTGTTACAATATTAATTCACCTGTTCATATATATTATACCCTCATTTTCCCTTTATTTTCCCTTTAGAGAAACCTTTGTTAATAAGACCCCAGATTAAATTAGCACCCTTTCAGTACAGTGTTCAATCTAGAAAACAAAAAGAACAAAGTCAACAAATGAATTGTGAATCGATCAGCTAAGTAACATACACTGTTTGCAGAACATTGAAATGTACAAGACCTGTGAAAGACCTGACAAAAAAACTACTCGTAAACATGTAGTCTGAAATGATAGTCATTTCGTGCACTCATTTCAGGCTAGTAAGCACACCTTTTGTCAAATTTATATTTATTTTTGACTGCTGCTTTGGAAGGACTTGTATACAAGGTAACCTTTTTTTGCATTAGTAAGACTTCACGATAATTTCATTTTGCACCAGAATTTAATATTCAGCGACAATGATGTAAAAACGTGGCCTAGATTGAACACTGCTCTATTATTAACCTGACACCAGCATCAGAAAGAGTATCTACGTAAGATTTTCAATTAAGAGAGGCCCATTCTTTGTATGTTATCTTGATTCAGATTTTACTTTACAAAAATTACATATTGTGTTGTCCTTATTCCCAAATCAAGGGAATTTAGTGTATCATGTAATATTTTACTGTTTCCAGTCCCTGGCCAATTTCCCTTGGCATTATACAGTAAATTATGGGCTTTTGGGTGTTACTAGAGTAGACACAATTATTCTGTTTTAATACAGTGGCTGTTCTTTTCATGATGTTCTAACAGAGAAATATGACGGCACTGGCCTTGGATACATGGACCACTGTATTGTCGTGGAAGAAATGAGCAGATTCTCAGCAGCTATTGCTTTGAGTTATGGTGCACATTCAAATTTGTGTGTCAATCAAATTGCGAGAAATGGCACTGAAGCTCAAAAAGAGAAATATCTTCCAAAGGTTAATACATAAATACTGTAAATAAATGAATTTAATGTCACCTTCCATTTTAATTATCCAGACAAATGGCTGCATGGTTACATCAAAATGTAGATCAGACAAAACTAGGCAGCCCAGTCAAGATGATTCACAGTAGTAGGCAGTATAACTAGAGAGACTGGCTACAAAGGTCTAAATTTGTGTGGACTTTATTTAATGTTATTAAAACCTAGTGTTGAGTAGGCAGCAAAAAAATGATTTCACTGGAATATCAAGGGGCAAAACTGCCAGCTGCTGGCTCATTTTGAGAGGCTGCAAAAGTAAGGACTGCCAGATGCATTTTAATCTATTTCAAGGGACACTGCCTTGCAATAATTGGCCTGACTTATGTGATTCTCATTGTGTGATGACCTGATCTCACTTCTCCTTGGATGTTAAAGTGTCAAGCCAGTTTTTTTTGTTTTGTTTTGTTTTTTTCACACTTTTTCGGGGCAAGAATGCAATCATGATAGAATTTACAAGAAGACATATAATTAAAGAAATAAAAGTAATCAATTATAGTTACAAGAATAATTAAAAACAATTGCTGATCCCCAAAACAATGCGAAAAAAAACAATGACAGCAGCACACCCAGGCCAATACTCCAAGCTGCAACTATGATCTCTGTCAAGCTAGAGAGGTGCCCACTTTAAAAGAGCAGGGGAAAAAACAGTGTGCATATGTACATGCACGTGCTGCTAAGAACATAAGTAAGTGTCTTCTTAGAAGGGGGACTGTCTGCCACCAAAAGGTTCCTATTATTAGCAGAACTTTGACTGTACTAATGTTTTTCAAAAAAGGGCTCTTGGAAAAATATCCTGTAAGTTCTTGTTGCTCCCTACTTGTAAATATATTTTCTTATATCTGTATGCACATTTTCTTGCATATATATGGTATGGTAGGCATAGAGATAAAACAATAACACTGTAAAAAAAGTGTATATTTGCTTTTCAGCTCATATCTGGTGAGCACATGGGTGCTTTAGCCATGAGTGAATCTGAAGCTGGATCTGATGTTGTGAACATGAGAATTAAGGCTGAGAAAAAAGGTACTGATATCTAGAAGGCCTTTAACACTACATGTAGCTTTATATCAAACTCAGAAAACTATGATAAACTGATTGAAATATTTCGGGAATATTGATTGTGAAGTGACCAATCACACTTAAGTTCAGAACATACCAGCAAACCTTAATTACAATCGCAAACTAGTCACTACAATAGGCGACAAGATTAGTTGAGACATCCTGTCCTAAAGGGGCTTTCTGGCGTTTTACTGACTTCAAAAGAGGAAAATAAAGCTTTTCCTCCCCCATCCCCTACATGCAATGTTGTCAGCCACTGTTCAAGCTACCTATTAGAAAACAAGAAACACCCCAACTTTGAATGAAGGGGTGGGGGAGGGGTTGGGATTCCTTTGTTCTCTGAAGTTACAATGTCTCAACAATTGTCGTGCTCACAATGTAGCTTACTTTTTGTTGCTTACTGTTTTCTTATGCCAATTGGCTTTTCCCTGCAGCAAAATAACAATGAGCAAACATTTTGTGATGAATGTGCGACAAGAGGCAACTCAGAGTCTCATATTAGGGACTGAAACTTATATATCATTTCAGAAACCTTACTTGGTCACTGAGGTTAAACTGTTATGAGGTCCTACAGTATTAGTGGCATGAGCATAGCTTGAATTCAAAGGCTTGATGGTAGAAGTATTGATATCATTTTTATGACTTGCCTATGCCTAACTTGTCACTGTTTGGAGGAGTTTTTTTGTGCGGAAAAAGGAATGACATTGGACATGTTTCCCTATACATGTGTTGGGAAATTAATTATAATAATTTGTAATTGACATGTGTCAATTAATAATGCTCTGTTGTTTTAGGTGATTACTATGTTCTCAATGGAAACAAAATGTGGATTACAAATGGTCCTGACGCTGATGTTCTTGTAGTTTATGCTAGAACAGATCCAAGCAATCCTAAAAAACAGCATGGAATATCATGCTTCTTAATTGAAAAGGTATTCTTAGTGCGTACAGTACATAATTATATTATTACAAGGATCCTTGAATTTTGATGTCCCGACAATGTTTTTTTGTGAAGTCTGTCAATCTGTTGTAGGTATTAATATTGTAATACCTTGATTTTATTTTAAGTTGCTGGATTATGGTTCCCATTTTTATGTTGGCTGTCAAGCAGAGGAAGAATTTGACATACAAGATTAAAACTCATTAATGATGAGACCTTTTTCCATGCTTCCTTCATACTTAACAATACTTACACACAGCTGTGATTTTTATGTAGTTACTAAAACATGGAACGACCTAAAACCACCTAAAACCACCTAAAACCATCTACAACCACCTACAACCACCTCAAAAAAATCAACAACCACCTACAACCATCTACAACCACCTCAAAAACATCTACAACCACTCGCAAACAATCTAAAACCATCTAAAACAAGGTATAAATGTCTCAAGTAAGGCGAGACGACAACATGTCACGTACATGAAATACGAGAATCGAACAAAACATCCACTTCCCCCCAAAATCTTACTCTCCCTGGTCCCTTGTATCATCAACCATTGGCTTAAGTCACGAAATGAAATGCGAGATCATGCTAAGTATATTAAAAGACTTAAAGAACTTTACAAAATGAACTATCAAGTCACAAAAATAATAAAATAAAATAACAAACTCGTAGTCGAAAGACTGACTTGATTTGGCTTTTTCTACCCTGGGTACCAGTGAGACGTTTTGGTTCACGTTTCATTTGTTTACATAATAGCACAAGGTAGGGTTTCTCTCTCTCTCTCTCTCTCTCTCTCTTTAGATTGTCGACTGCGTATTTTCTACTTGTTCTCGCTCTGCTATTTTCAAACGGTAAATTCGAAAAAAGTTTGAATTAAAAACATGGAGAGTAAAGTTTATGAATCATTTTCTAACTTTTTCAATTTTCCTGACACAGCCCTAAAACTTGGCGCGTACTATTTTCAATCAAACCTCGCCAACGTAGCAATTACTCAATTTTAGGTACAAGATACGAAATTTTTTTAAAAATTCGAAAAAACCGGCGGTTCGAAAGGTCCACGAAAAAAGGAAAATTGCTACTAAAGACCGCTGGAATTAGTAATATTTTCATTTTTACCAGACCATTAATTTACGAATCTTTCCTGTTGTAAGCTACATCTTCAACAAGACTTAAAACATGAAGATTTTTTGAAAGTGCCCACCAAAGTTTTTAGTTAAAAATTCTCTTTGGGGGGGAATTTTCCAAGCACTGTTGTTTGCAACTCGCTTCGAATAATGGTTTACGTACATTTCACCTGTCAAGAGCTGTTTTTTTTATATTTTAAGCATTTAATGGCTAAACTTTACTTCGCAGCAAATACCCATTTGCGGTCGCAAATACCCATTTTTTTCCTTTTTTGAGGAAAACGTACTTTTCATTGCAAAAAACATATTTCAGACAAAACATCGATCACCAACTATATTCCCCATATCTGTATTTCCTTTTGTTTATCTCATACGTTTATTACACTTGTAGTCATTGACATTTTAATTCTTTATTATTCATTTTTATTTTACTGCGCAATTTTTATGAGCATGGATTAGTGGTACTGAGACAGTGGGGGTTACGTTTTCGCAATATTCACCTGCGTGCAAAAAAGGAACCTGCGGATAGCCGTGCAAACTTTTATTCTTGAGCAAATGGCGCTTTTTTCTGCCAGCATGCGTCATTCTGAAGCGAACTCATTTCAGCTGCATTTTGCAGTGCCAGCACTAAACAGGCTGTCAGATAAAAATAAATTTCACTTTTTACTATACAATTTTCTCCATGACTAAAATCACAAGAGTTTTACATTTTATTTGTTAATATAAAAGATCGTTTTCGGTCGTCTGACAAATCCGACCAAAACTGCCCAAGCCTTGTGTTTTTTTAATGACGCGCTCACAAATGGTAGCACATGACAGCAGAAGGAATGAACACTGTGCTGTAGAAAGAAAAGCTAACACATTATCCAAACTTTTAGAAAACTCGTTAAAAACTAATTATTATCATTGTTTCTGTTGTACGCATTCTTTGCGCGGGAATGGACGGAGGCAGAGGCTACTTTTTACACGCGTGTACATATCGCTAAAGAGTAACCTTGCCGACAGCGCGCGTTGTCTCGCAGTCAGCAACTTGAGAGAGAGGCAAAGGGTGCAAAAGCTTTTTGACATCTTCAGGGATAACATGGGCGCCGTGTAAAAAAAAATTGATGACTGTGAATTAAATACAAGAGAACTTCTTTCGATACTTAATTGATAGTTAATAATTATAAGAATAATTAAATTGATAGGACTAACGAAATGTTCACTAGTTTTCTCCGGTTCATTATTATACTTACTGTCACTTTTATTTCACGTAAACGGAACTAACATAAGTCTTAACGACGCGACCCGACGTATAAACCCTACTTTCACTATGTATGAATATCTACAGCTACTTACGGCCATGAACAGCTATGTGCGGGTGTGCAGGGCTACGTACGGCTCTGTATGGCTATGCAGCGCTATGTACGGCTATGTACGGCTATGCGCGGCTATGCACGGTTTTGTTTGGCTATGTAGGGCTATGCACGGCTTTGTACGGCTATGTACGGCCCTGTATGGGTAAGTGCGGAAATGTAGGGCTATCTACAGCTATGTACGGCTATGCACGGCTGTGTAAGGCTATGCACGGCCATGCGCGGCTTTATACGGCTATACGCGGCTATGTACGTCTATGTGCGGCTATGCACGGCAATTTACGGTAATGCGCGGTTATGTACTGCTATATACTGCTATGCGAGGCTATGCACGGCTGTGTAAGACCATGCGCGGCTATGCACAGCTATGCTCGGCTATGCACGGCTATCCACAGCTATGTATGGCTGTGCGCGGCTATGTACGGATATGGACGGCTATGCGCGGCTATGTACTTCTATGTGCGGCTATGCACGGCTATGTACGGCAATGCGCGGTTATGTACGGCTATGTACTGCTATGCGAGGCTATGCACGGCTGTGTGAGGCCATGCGCGGCTATGCACGGCCATGCGCGGCTATGCACGGCTATCCACAGCTATGTATGGCTGTACGCGGCTATGTACGGCTATGGATGGCTATACGCGGCTATGTACTTCTATGTGCGGCTATGCACGGCTATGTACGGCAATGCGCGGTTATGTACGACTATGTACTGCTATGCGAGGCTATGCACGGCTGTCTAAGGCCATGCGCGGCTATGCACGGCCATGCGCGGCTATGCACGGCCATGCGCGGCTATGCACGGCTATCCACAGCTATGTATGGCTGTGCGCGGCTTTGTACGGATATGCGCGGCTATCCACAGCTACAAATGGCTGTGCGCGGCTATGTACGGATATGTGCGGCTATCCACAGCTACATATGGCTGTGCACGGCTATGTACGGCTATGGACGGCTTTGTGCGGCTATGCACGGCTATGAACGGCTATGCGCAGCTATGTATGGCAATGCGCGGCTATGTACGGCCATGCATGGCTATGCACGGCATGGTACGGCTGTGTAAGGCTATGTAGATTTTATGTACGCCTATATACGGCTGTTTACGGCTATGCATGGTTTTGTCCGGCTATGTTGGGCTATGCACAGCTTTGCACGGCTATGCACGGTTATGTACGGCTATGTACGGCCATGCATGGCTCTGCACGGCATGGTACGGTTGTTTAAGGCTATGTCGGGCCATGTAGAGCTTATGTACGGCCAAGCGTGGCTATGAACGGCTATGTACGGCGATGTGCGCTCTACACGGCTATGCACGGTTATGTTGGGCTATGTATGGCTATATACGGCCATGCATGGCTATGCAGGGCATGGTACGGCCTTGTAAGGATATGTGGAGCTTATGCAGGGCTATGCACGGCTATGCATAACCATGCACGGCTAACTACGGCTATGCACCAGGGCCACCCAACGAGAATATAGTTCAAAAACACTTAAGCATAGCATTGTTAAACGGATTTTAGTATTTAAACGGTAGATATAAGCATATTTTTATCCCCTAAAAATTTTTCATCTGTTCAGATTTCTTAGCTGAAAGTCTAGTGATCCGAAAATCTTAGGGATTAAAACTTACCTTTTCGAAACTTTCAGCCAAAAAAAAGGCTCCCGAAAATTCTAGGTGACCTTTTTAGGGTAAAAATCCGTTAAAAATTGGTAATTATACCATTTTTTAAATGTTCGAAAATCCTAGGAGAGGCAGGAAAGCAAGAAATTTTACAACAAATGTTCCGAAAATTCTAGATCTCAAATGGTTTTCGAACAGATATTTTCCGAACATTGACGTTGGGTGCCCCTGATGCACGGCTATGCAGGGCTATGTAGGGCTTATGGACAGCACGTACGGCTATGTACGGCCATACATGGCCGTGCACGCTATGGAACGACTGTATAAGGCTAGGTAGAGCTTATGTACGGTTATGTACGGCTATGTAGGGCTATGCACGGCAATGAACGGCATGTTACGGCTATGCAGGGCTATGTACGGCTATGAAAGGCTATTTAGGGATTATGTACGGCTATGCACTGCTATGTAAAGCCATGCATGGCTATGCACGGATATGTACGGCCATGCTTGGCTATGCACGGCATGGTACGGCTGTGTAACGCGATGTAGAGCTTATGTACGGCCATGCACGGCTATTCACGGCTATGCACGGTTTTGTTCAGCTATATATAGGGCTATGCACGGCTATGCGCGGTTATGTACGGTTTTGTACGGCTTTGTACGGCTTTGTACGGCCACTCATGGCTATGCACGGCATGGTACGGTTATTTAAGGCTATGCAAGGTTATGTAGAGCTTATGTACGGCTAAGCGTCGATACGAACGGCTGTGTACGGCGATGTACTGCTCTGCACGGCTATGCACGGTTATGTACGGCTATGTAGGGCTATGCAGGGCTTACGTACGGCTATGCAGGGCATGGTACGGCCTTGTAAGGCTATGTGGAGCTTATGTAAGGCTATGCACAGCTATGCACGGCTATGTAGCGTTGTTCACGGCTATGTACGGCGGCTATGCGGGGCAATGTGCGGCTATGTAAGGCTATGTAGAGCTTATGTACAGCTACGTAAGGCTATGTACGGCTATGTGCGTCCATGTATGGCTATGCACGGCATGGTACGGTTGTTTAAGGCTATTTAGAGCTTATGTACGGTTAAGCGTGGCTATAAACGGCTGTGTAGGGCGATGTACCGCTCTGCACGGCTATGCACGGTTATGTACGGCTATGAAGGGCTACGTAGGGCTATGTACGGCTATGTAGGGCTTAGGTACGCCTGTGTGCGGCTATATATTGCTATGTAGGGTTATGTAGGTTTATTTAGGGCTATTTAAGGCTATTTGAGGCCGAAGGCCGAATTGGCTATTGACTCAGAGGCCATGAGGGGGAGACGAATAATTGTTTTAGTAAAATCCAACTAGTTGGTTAAAAATATTGAGACGAAACAACTTTAGCTAGCTAAAGCTACACTTTAATCATTTTTTGCCCACCAAATTGCCGGCACTTTTCGCTACTAGTGGGCTATAACATATAGCCTAGTAGTAGCTCAACCAATCAGAACGCAGCATTGATAATAGACCACTAGTTGGATTTTACTAAGTACGGATATTAGGCGATGTAGGGCAATGTACATGTAGGGCTATGTACGGCCATTATTGCTATGTAGAGCTAAGAAGGGGTATATTGGGCTATGAAGGTCTAGGTAGTGTAGAGCTGGGAACAGTTACATTGCATATTACATAATGTGAAATCACTTATATGATGGGTACACCACGCACCAACCGCGGGGTGTGGTGGTTCTTCGGGTCAGATATTCAGTTGTTTATTATTAGACTAATCGTGTTTGCTATCTGTTGGTATAGACTTTTTTTAGATTTGGTGGCTTCTAAAGAAGCCATTGTTTTCCCTTTTAAGTACAACTTAGTTTTAAAAAAGTTTATTTATTTCTCTTTAAGTTCTGCTCTAACTATATATTATTTTGAACGGGTTGCCTCTTTAAAACAGCTTTCATAAATAATTTCATCAAGTGTTGTTTCCATATATACAAATTAGAAATCTCCAAGCTGAACCATGTTTTGGCCCTACTTAGCCTTTAATTATCCATGTACTTTAAAAATTGTTTGCAGCCGTAGCTACTAATATGAAGTCGTGTAGCAGTACTAAAGTTATTATTGTCATTGCTTATTGTTGGCAGCACATACATGTATCCACTTGTAAGTTTGATAATGTGCTACGGAATCGAATATCCATAATTATGGTAACAAATGCCCCTTGTTAAGCGCTACGAGTATTTGTTACGGTAGCAAATACTCATTATGGGTAGCAAATACCCACTTTACAATTTAATGAGTATTTGCTACGGTAGCAAATACCCATTATGAGTAGCAAATACCCAGTCGAAATTTCAGTGAGTATTTGCTACGGTAGCAAATACCCATTTTGGGTAGCAAATACCCACTCGAAATTTCAATGGGTATTTGCTACGGTAGCAAATACCCATAAATGGAAAAATGGGTATTTGCTACTGTAGCAAATACCCATCGATCGTAGCAAATACGCACATGAATCTGCCTCTCTCTCTCTCTCTCTCTCTCTCTCTCTCTCTCTCTCTCTCTCTCTCTCTCTCTCTCTCTCTCTCTCTCTCTCTCTCTCTCTCTCTCTCTCTCTCTCTCTCTCTCTCTCTCTCTCTCTCTCTCTCTCTCTCTCTCTCTCGGAGAGGTATTATATAACGTCGTGATTTGGAGATAAGAACTAGACGGATTTTAAGAGAAAAGGCGGGATGCAAGCAGTCTAGAAAAAGTATGAATAAGAATGGTCTGCATTAGAAATATTTTAAAGGAACTGTACGTACCTTCGGGATCTTCCTTTGGCACGAACGCCATCGTGCCTGCCAGGGGCGGATCCAGGGGGAGGGTGCAAGGGGTGTGCACCCCCCCTGGGATGACCTGAGGCCACTTTCTAATTAACACTGTGCAGTCGCTTGACAGACATACAAAATCTGCTCTATCGTTTGATATGTATTCTCAGCAGTTCACATTATGTTATGTCCTAGTCAAAAGCCCTCTTCTTCGTATTCGCTTTTAAAATTTTTTACGTCATCGGTCAGGTAGTGGTGCACCCCCTCCTAAGAAAAATCCTGGATCTGCCCCTGCCTGCATTCATACCGCACGCAGTTGTACGAATGGTGACACGTTATGCAATGGTGACTCATGATCACGTTTTGCTCCTGCTGAGATTATAAATGAATTTTCCAGACATATTCCAGACTTCGCACTATATGTAATCACTGGTAATGTGACATTTTAAACATGATTTTAAAACAATTAAAAATCACAAACCATCAGTTATTGCTTAAATTATAATCAAATTGTCGATGAGTTTCACAAGAAAGAGGAAACAAAATCAAACTTATATCCCAGCCCTCCCAACATAAGAGGACAGTGCGGTGGAAGTTTTGTGCTAAGCTTAATGGTTGATAATACAGGGGACCAGGGAGAGTAAGATTTTAGGGGGAAGTGGATGTTTTGTTCGATTCTCGTATTTCATGTACGTGACATGTTGTCGTCTCACCTTATTTGAGACATTTATACCTTGTTTTAGATGGTTTTAGATTGTTTGCGAGTAGTTGTAGATGTTTTTGAGGTGGTTGTAGATGGTTGTAGGTGGTTGTTGATTTTTTTGAGGTGGTTGTAGGTGGTTGTAGATGGTTTTAGGTGGTTTTAGGTCGTTCCATGTTTTAGTAACTACGGTGATTTTTATACCATTTACTATTTTTGTACAGGGAATGGAAGGATTTTCCACAAGCCCTAAACTAGACAAGCTAGGTATGAGAGGTTCCAATACATGTGAACTGGTGTTTGAAAATTGTGAAGTTCCAGGTATTTACATTTTTGTTTATACTTTAAATTGCAATAAAATTAATATTTCATGAACCCTACAGTATGTAATGGGTAATATGAATTTTATCACTAACAAGTTTAAAATCTCTCCCAGTTCTTTGATGTTCCTGGTCAACTGCCAGTTACAGCATATTTTATAGTCTCCATAATCTTTACCATTTCTTGGGTAAAGCTGTTAACTTGATTGTTCTCTGAAGGCAAATATAAGTATATGCCCCCGCATTTAATACACAATAATTATTTATTTTCTATGTATATTTTATAAATACACACTGTTATCTACCCTACATCATGTATATTGATAATCTATCTAAGAGAGATAATTAATTTATTCATATCTAGACTAAGAGGGAGAAAAGCCAAAACCAAAATGATTCAAACTTCACAAATTTCAGATATGAATATTTCTATTTTTTCTTCTTTTTGTTGTATTTGTGTGCAGTTGCAGTAGTTTTAGTTTTATTTCAGTTAATTTGTATTTTTTTCCATTCTCTTTGGGTATGTTAATGCTAATGAACATAAAACAAAGGAAAAAAAATTAACTAAAATAAAAAATTAAGTGCAACATATACATTTTTGCTTACCAGTAAACATTATTTTATATCTGTTTTACATAGCTGCCAATATTATGGGTGGAGAAAACAAAGGTGTTTTATGTTCTTATGAGTGGTTTGGATTTGGAGAGACTTGTTTTAGCAGCAGGACCTGTAGGGTATGTATGTTTTACTATTCCTAAATACTGTGATGATGAGCAGTTAGTGAAGCCTGATCTCTCTACAACTGAGAAACAAAACATTACAATATCATGGCAAAGTTTTTAATTGTCAGAAACTACTTCTCTATTGACGAACATTTTTTGCTTATTAGAACTATTTCAGGCTTGGCCTTCTCCTATGAAGTTATTAAAGCAGTTATGGTGAAAATGGTTTTGTCCTTTTGTTGCTTTAGTTTGTTAGTCCTCATTGTTCATGATTATCATGAGAGCCCTAGTTATATTTCAGGATATATAAAGGAAACTCATCACATCAAATAACATTTTACATGAATACACAGGTTTCCTGCGTTAGAAACCTTGCTTGACAATTCCAATGAAAAAATAACACTACTGCTAATCTAAAAAGTACTTTGCAGTGGTTATAGTAAAAATTATGTCAAAGAGTTTGAAATTCTGTAATAAACTAAACGTTTTACAAGCATGTGCATGTACGTGAGGTTATGAGAGCAATAATTTTGTTGTCCTTTTTATCAAACCATCAGTCTTATGCAGGCATGTGTTGACGTCTCGTTTCCATATGCCCATGTGCGAGATGCTTTTGGCGAAAAAATTGGTGAGCACCAGGTAATCCTCTCCAATGCATGATCAACTGTCGCCACAGTTTGTTTTTATATTATTCTTATTTCTATAAGAACTCAGAGTTCAAAGGCATCATTAGTTTGCAAAGGTACTGGAACTAACATTACTCTAGTCCAGGGCTTAAGTCCAGGGCTCAATATAATTTTGGGACAGTTGCCGGTCATGTTGACTGGCATAACTTACAAGTTTAGGTTCTGGTCTCGTTCCTGACCAGTAATATTCACAAAGCCACAGACTGAGGTCATCAGATGAATTTATAGCTGCAAGCGGCTAAAATGTTTTATGATTGAACTGTTTTTGTGATTTAAAGAATCAATGTGAATAAATCTATTTTCCCAGGTATTTATTTGAAAGCCATGTACTTTGGACCAGTCAAGATGACCAGCCAGTCAAATGAAAGTTTGTCCAGACTTGTAAATGCTCATTGACCGGCCATTATTTTGAGCACTGTAATCTAAGTTGGGTTGTAAATACAGTCGAACCTCGCTATTTCGAACTCGGTTAATTCGAAGTCCCCGCTATTTCGAAGGAGGATCGAATGCCCTTGGATTTACCCTTCCCTTTACGCTTCCCCGGTTATTTCGAAGCCCCGCTATTTCGAACTTTTTTTCATTTCCCTTGGGACTTCGAAATAGCGGGGTTCGACTGTACCTTTGTGTTTTCTGCTCACCCAACCACACTCTGATTCACAGTCTGCATTTTTCCTTTTTTCATTAGTCAATACCCCTCCAGAGATGTATAAATATTGCTTTTTGTTTTCAGTTAATCCAAGCTAAGATGGCTGACATGTACACTCGCCTTAATGCATGTAGGAGTTATGTATACTCTGTTGCTCGTGCTTGTGATGCTGGACATGTCAACACTAAGGTTTGTTTACAATTCTTCAGTAGATAAGTGATTTAGAAATGTATTGTAATGCCCCCTCTGCCATCTTGGAAGTTGCTAATCTGCAGTCAGACAACTCTCCTGTCTGCCAAACATAGGATAAATACACATTTGATGGTTTAGCATATAATACGTATGGATATTTTGCGAGTTGCGTAGTATTTTCCCGAGCCCCGCAGGGGCGAGGAAAACTACGAGCAATGAGCAAAATGTTATTCCACTACAAAAAAAATTATCTGGCAATTGGGTTCTATTTTTTGGTAAGAGTATTCAGAGACATCCTTATTCTGTCTGTGAGAATGACGTTAACAATTAGCAAAATGTTCGCACGTGTTATATGCCAAACCATTGAATGAGAGGTTAATTATTTTATTGCAAAAGAAAAATGGTATTTTGGCTTCTATTTTCTAACAAGAGTATCCAAAACATCCTGATTCTGTCAGCCATGGTTGCTCCTTTTGCATCTGCCGGTATTCGCCCTGTTGTAAACAGGTTAAACCAGGACACTACAGTGTATTACGGCCTGGTACTTTGGTTGTTCTCTTGACCTTATATGGTAAAATGACATAATAGTGGAATAATAATATTACTAAATGTAGTGGTTGCTATCTCGCATAGATTTTAGCTTTTACGAAGTAACTCACATAGCTTGTCTGCCACGTAGTTGGTTTTGTTTTCTGAGAAACTACGCAAACAGACAAGCCATGCCACGGGGGCACCCAACGACACATTTCGGAAAAATATCTGTTCGGAAGGCGATTTGAGATCTAGAATTTTCGGAACATTTGTTGCAAAATTTCTTGCTTGCCTGCCTCGCCTAGGATTTTCGAACATCTAAAAAATGGTAAAATTGCCCATTTTCAACGGATTTTTACCCTGAAAAGGTCACCTAGAATTTTCAGGAGCCTTTTTTATGGCTGAAATTTTCGAACAGGTAAGTTTTGATCCCTATAATTTTCGGATCACTAGACTTTCAGCTAGGAAATCCGAACAGATGAAAAAATTATAGGGGATAAAAATATGCCCATATCCACCGTTTAAATACTAAAACACGTTTAACAATGCTATGTTTAAGTGGTTTTGAACTATATTCTCGTTGGGTGCCCCTGATGCCAGAAATGACTCCATAAATGCTCAAAGGTATGCAATAGAGGGTAGTGGTGGGAATTTTTCTGGTGTAACTCCCTTGATGTGGATGCCAAGCTGAATCAGTTTGGTTCCCCTCCAGGAATTCACTCCAGGATCTGTTTTACTGCTTTTGAGTCTAATTTGCGTATTGTAAGTATAATAATAAGCAGGACAAGCATTTAAATGCCCTGAATAGCGGGGCAGAAGGGACCTCAGGTACCTTCTCATTTAGCCTGTATCACAGAAAGTTGTACATCAGATATTGTGATAATTTTCCTGGCTGCACCCCAGGCTAAACTTGTTTTGGCTGTTTTCCCATTAAAGATCATGTGATGTTCCGGAATAAATTCCCCCTTGGTCTTGTGAATGAAACAGTACCGTTTTCTAGGGTAACATCACGTGCTCTATCAAAAGATAATCTCTTTTGACACCCTTTACTGCTTATAGAGCAATGCCATGTTCATATCAAATGCCAATATTTTGATGTAATTTTCTTTGGTAGGACTGTGCAGGTGTGATTCTATATGCAGCTGAGAATGCCACACAGGTCGCATTAGATGCTATTCAAATTCTAGGTAAGATTAACTAGAAAAACGTTCTGTTAATACTGACTTCTTGGATAAAATTACGCGCCGCGGGAGTCATGCCATATACGGGATTTACATCACATTCTGCAAAACAAGGTTGCGTTAGGCCTGTTAATACGCAACATGCACAGATTTTGTTGCAAAAAGTAGAACCACTCTCTACTTCTACAACATATTTCGCAGCCTGCAATAACCTGAATTGTTTCAAGCCAGGTTTGGTTATTAGGTGTTAAAAAGCGCAACATCGCGCTATTCAACTCGTTTTTCAGCAATGTCAGCTTCCATTCCTCCCGGGTTAAATGATATTTAGCGGAAGCTTTAACGAGCTTCCGTAGTCTTTTACACTTAGATTATTGCAATCAAGGTAGCTGTAAAGTCAGAGTTTTTACAGACTGTCCCGGGCAAATCTTGGGACTTTACAGTTCTTGAATTCGCCGCGCTTAGAAGTCTGTGCTCCCCACCAAGCCTTGGGAAAGCCTAAAGTTTAGGCGGGCATCTTAGTTGTATGTAGCATTGATAATAATTCTTATTTTGGTCTCGTCCTTTCACCCAGGTGGAAATGGTTACATAAATGATTATCCGACAGGAAGGTTTCTTCGAGATGCTAAATTGTATGAAATTGGTGCTGGTACAAGTGAAATAAGAAGATGGTTAATAGGCGAGAAAATCAACTCTGAGTTTCTTTAACATTATCTGCAATTTACTCCTCAGTGATCTGACACTATTCATCTTCCACGGAAATCTTGGACGTTTGAAGCGAATATTTTCTTAATCAGCTGGCAGTCCAGCCTCACGATATGATAACAAGGAAAGTTTGGTGGCCACGAAGTAACCTTTCAATGGCTACCAATGAACATATGGGGGAGGAGTGGGGGAGTATTTGAGGGGTTGGAAACTGAGGCGGAGATAGGAGATATGAATAGGAGAATAAAGTGGGCAAGGCTGTGCTCTAGCAGAGCCCGGTGGTCCGTGGCGCCTAACTTTTGTTCTCGGGCGACTAGAAAATCTTTGTTTTTTCATAGAAATCATATGCTGGGCACACTGGATTTCACAAGTTCAGAGCACTGGGCTCCCTTCAATTTTTCTTAGAGCACAGCCTTGAGTGGTAGGAACTAAAAAGAAAACCTTACAGTATGTTGGGCTTTTGTGTCGTGCAATGTGCTTTCACCGCGAGTTCACGTGTCAAAATGTTTACACGGATCATTTATATCTACTTCCCGCCGAGGAAAAAGGATAAATGGTCCGTCATAAAAAAAGTCAACTTCATTCCCCGCGGGTTAAATAACATTGAGGGTAAGTTTTAACGAGCTTCCGTAAACTTTTGCACTTAGATTATTGCAATCAAGGTAGTTGCAAAGGCAAATCTTGGGACTTTACATTTCTTTATTTACTACCGGGAAAACTTGTTGTTCAGATCTATATATTTATTTAATAGTACTCATGGCTTATAACTGTCATTATTACTGGTGAAGTAAGTTATTTAACATTAACAAAAATTCGCGGTTAATATATGAAATATGTAATTGTTGCGAAGTATCGCATCAAAACTTGAATTTTAAACTAAATATCCTGGAAGAAGTGCCTTCCTATATAAAATATAACTTGTTCAGAATAAGCCTGGGTGACGTAATTGAGAGTTGCGTCGAGTGTGCCATAAAAGATGTAATATTAATAAATACCAAGGATTTTGTTGCGAATATTTTTTTAAGGAACGTTTTCCACAGCGGAAAAAAATTTTTTATCAGCTAACCAGAAGAAAAATTTCAACCATGGTACAATTGCGTTCTAATACGCTACGCTCAGGAACACGTTCCTTACTCTGTAAGTAACGTTTTCCTCTGCTGATGCCGTTGTCCTTGTTTCCCTGTTAGCAGTCTTATGGCTTTCGTTTTTTTTTCTTTTCATGGAAAGACTTGCACCTGTAAACGAGGCTTCGCTTCCGAAACATTTGAAATCCTTGCTTTTTCTGGCCAGTCAGGAAAGTCAAATTAATTGGCTGTAAACATGGAGAGTGAAAGATCCTAGTTGACCAGGAAGATCATAGAAGGCGGATCATCCTAGCGCCATATGTTTTCTTTATTTAGTGTACATGCAAAGGGTTGTACTTGTCCTTATCGCTAGGAACTTCTTAGTTGTAGGATTTTCCTAGCTGAAAGGTAGGAAGATCTTAGTACTAGGAAGATCGTAGCACCAGGTAAACTGCCTTCGCTAGGAAAATTCAAGCACTAGGGACAAACCAGGCAAAAATGGCGGTGGGTCGTTCAGTGGCTAATCACGGCAATAAAGGCTGACCATTTCGTTTGGCATTACCACGAACTGATTATTGTCATTATTTTGCTGAAATTACACTTATATTAACGACAGTAAAGAGAGCAGAATTGCCCAAATTGTATTCTTGTTTTTGTCGCCCGCCATTTTTAATTCCTTCTAGAAATGTCTCTACTTGGGTACCACACGGACCGAAACTCCGCCTTCTAGGATCTTCCTGCTTCCATGTTAATAGCTCCTCAGAGTGAACGCCTCAAGGTCTCCTAAGATGGAGGTTTCCTAATTAATAAACAAAGTCCCGCGGTTCACTCTCTCTCCCTCACTGGCGTTTGTAAAAATCGTACTTGGCTCCTTGACGTGGAGGAATATAACAAAAGAACATATTATTTATCCTGATTCGATAGGTGTTTTCTTTTGACTTATTCCCTAATCCTCGGAGCTTAAAGATACAGTCGAACCCTCTTAATACGGACACCTCATTATTACGGACAGTTTTCCTTGTCCCTGGGGAAAGAAAGCCCTTACATTTTCTCTAAATTCAACCCGCTTAAAAAGGACACCCATAAAGGAGGACAACGGACACTTTTTTCTTGCCCAATCAACAAATTTTCACAGAAAATCAACCTCGCTACAGCGGACACTTCATTACCAGTTATGAGCTGTAGTGGATTTATCCTTTTTGATGGTATGAAAAAAATTCAGTTGACAGCATGTCGATGTTCCCACCGCTACAGTACATCGGATACGATGATTTGTATACGTGAATTTCACTGATTATTTTAGCACCAAACGAGTTCAGTAGAGAACTGATACTTGAGTGTTTCCGTGAATTCGGTCCGCGGAATGACGGCTTTGTGATGGTGAGAGATGTTTAATTTGAGGATACTGATGTCATCTATTATTTCTTTAGTATTTTGTTCCACCAAAAAAGGTTTTCATGACCCTCTCTGAATACGGGCACTCCGTTTATACGCACGGACACTTTCTATGGCCCCTTCAGTGTCCGTATCAGTAACGGGGTTTGACTGTTTTAAAATTGGTCCATTTCACGAGGTAGTCGTACATTGACAGTAAGGAAGTGTACATAGAAAAGAGTGTTCTGCAAGAGCAGAGTTTTTGGCTTGTAATTAAAATAACGTTCTCGTGGCCAACTCCGTCGTTGTTTCTTAAGAGCGAATGCGCAGAAAAATCGAGCAAACCGTGGCCACAGCTCAAAACCTAACCTACCCTCATTTTAAGTCTGTAATAAGGTTTTAATGAGTTTATAACACTGCTGAGGTTTAAATTTCAAAATGCGGCCGAGTTTGGGAATTATTTGAGATTTTCAATTTCAACGGTCTGCGGGCCTCAAATTAGCCGCCGAACACGGCACTATAGCCTAGCGACAGAGATGAGCTGACTTTCATAAACGAGCGAATATATCGGCAATCTTCCACTTAAATCTCAAAAAACAGATATTGACAATTTCTAAACAGCACATTTTTTAGATTTAGAGAATAAAATATCGACGAACCAGCACAATTTTGAAACGTAATTTGCATAATGCTTATAAATACAACAATTTACCACTAAAACCAAAATCGAATTTTCTATATGGGGGAATTCTCCAAATCACCCCAAATCCCGCTTACTACCCAATGAGATATAGTACTTCAACATTATCTGAAAGTTAGTCTGGTGTTCTTGCGAACGTTTGTGAAATAGATTGATTATTTTGAGGTTATTTTGCCCCAAACAACCGCTAATTGACCCCAGGGTCAGTTGACAAGTGCACGTCACCTTAGTTTTATACATCGATTTGAGCTCGTTAAAAGGGAGAAACTAACAAGATTCTTTTAATATGTACCTGTTTTAATGAAATACACGCAATCTTCAAAAGGAGAGGCCGTTCAATGGGTAATTTCTGTTCTTGAGATCTTGTAGATTGCAGCATGGCGTCTGCGAGTGGACCTGAGGCTAGGTCTGTTTTCCCGTGACTGCGAAATCAGAATAACGTCATGAAATAATTCTCGCTCGAACCTTCGTAAATGAATCAGCTTTGCAATGCCTTACCTGAGATAAAAAGTGGGCCGAATAGGAAAACATTCTAGCGCAATTTGGATCCTTCGCAGCACGTAGTGTATTTGCTAAGCGGCGATGGTATCAATGACTTTTAATTCAGGGTCGTAACATGGTATATGCGCTCAGGGCTCAAAGCCCAAAATATGACCGGGATCAGGGCTCAGAGGAAAGGGCTCAGGACTCAGAAGAATGGGATCAGGGATCACAAGGCTTTTGAGCCCGAATCAGGGATCAGATTTATTATACGGTCTAAAAATCTCTCATCAGAATATTTTTCCGCATAATAAGGTTTCTGTCCATAGAATTTCCTGGCCGAGGTACATTACTTATTCTTGCTTTCGGCTGGCGGCAGTTTCTGTCATACGAAGTCCTGGTTGTTTGACTAGAACATGGTATCATATTCTTAATTTATTAATTGTTGAGGACACCGTAATATGAATCTCAAGTCACTTTTCTCGATTTGTAACGCAACTCCTCAATGCGCTGTCAACGCCAGAAGGCAGAGAAAGCGATATATACATATCTTTTTTGGCGAGAAATGGGGAAGAAGAAAAAGTACAAAAAGAAATCCTGTGACAGAGAAAGGTACGTAAGTACTTCCTTGACTGATTTACTCCTGGCAAGAGTCCAAGCATAGAGTTTTTCGGCCTATCAAACAACAATACCGCCAGGACAATAGACAAAACGATTCATTGAAATAAAAGCGGAATTTACTGTATAGGTCCCGATTGCCTCATCGCCTCAAGCCAGTCACAAGGCGACTATAAATCGAGGTTCGTATTTTTTGACAAGTAACTTAACTCTTAAAAGTACTTAAATAATTAGAATGGACGTCAAAAGTAGAACACAAAAGTACAATGAATTCGCCCGCTTTGTTGCAAAATAAATGCTTTCTCGCAATGTAATAAATCTGCTCTAATTGCATGGAGTTTTAGGGTTACCTCGAACTCTGATGAGAAACCGAGATCGGTTCACCCACCAGTACTAGTATTGGGTAGGGAAAGTAAAGGACACATTCCATTACTGTATAACTGATAAATGCCTGTATGATAAAGAGTCTGAAATTACAGTATAGTATTAGTGAAAATAAGTGGAACACCGAAGACTTACTTCGGTGAAATAAAAGTAGTTTGTAGTTTATTTTCTTCAGGTTTTTTTTGATAAACGGTTGAATTGGTGAAAGGAATATTGCATACTAGGCACCAGTAGCAGAGTCTGAAGGAATTTAGTATAATATAGCACTCAGCATGAATTAAGGGCCACCAGTAAGAGGCCCACTATTTGATTTTTGAGCCGGGGATGGAATATTTTTTTCATGCAAGATTTTTTCAGACCTCATTCGTGCGGTGGCTATTTTTTTTTGCACAAAATTTACAGACTTTACTGACAATATTGATCTACAAGAATTTTCCCGGCCCTTTGGGCTATCCGCCCTCGGCTTATGTAATGGTTGGCCCCGAAAGGTATCACCACCTTAGATTTGAAGCCTGAATTTTTTAGTGGAGAGAAAACACCCGCTCTGAACGACTACGAATCGCGGCGGCCCAGCTGCCTTTTAGAATCAGTAGAGAGGCTCTACAAATCCTCGTTTATCTTTTATACCGGTCCTCAAAGCCATTAGACACAAGAGTAAGCTGGGTCCAAAGGCACCGGAACGGCTTTGAAAGTCGCACGGCAAGAGTAAACCTTAAGGAGGATATGGACGAGGAAACGAGCGCGGAGGGAAAGGAGCGATAAAGGAAGGCATTGCAGACCTTTGCGAAAGAATTCGGACGGGGTGTAGGACAGCAACGAACGAGAGGGAAGACCAAAGAAAGAGTTGGTACACTTCCACTTGCTCTGAGTGTGTTCAGAAGGAATCCGTCGGCACATGGAGAAGTCGATGTGCTGAAAGAAGTTCAAGGGAGTGAAGGACAAACTACATTTCATTATTAAGCCAGGAAAAGCCATTAATGGGCTTGACACAGAAAATCTGTTAAACTGTAGAAACTGTGGCTTGCATCATTTAATTTTTCTACTTTATGTAAAGCAGGTATTTTGCTATTGGTAATTGATCGTGATCCTCATTGTAACATACACAGAGTGAAAGAGGAAATTCACATAAGACTACACTCTAACAACATCAACAGGGATAGCAGAAAAGAAAGTCCAGAAGCTTGGTTGCCCTTAATCAAGAAACACAGCAATAGGAGATCCGTACAACAACGGATCAGTGAGGCAAAAGCTCATACAAACAACGGAGTAAGAAATGCAGCGGCTAATAATCGACCAACCAGAACCAGAGCTTAGAGTCACATAAGTTCACGTGTGACCAGTCGACGAAGACTAGCAAGAAAAGGTGCTTAAGTGTTGCTTTTTCTAATGAACACTTGAGGTACGCAGTTGAAACGTCGCGATCTACCTCATTAAGTGACTGAATCGTGAGACAAACGATTACGCTTTATTAACATCAATATAATTGTAGACCGGTAGCACGGCCGACGTGAAATTTTTGGTTGTAAGAGTCTCTTTGGAATTTAAACATCTGTGACCAAAACAGATCGGACATTGATTAACTGGACAAGTTATCCGGGCAAGCAGATGTTCGTACGGGACAGGAATTGGAAAGCTAGAGGAAGACCTTAGTTCAGAAGTACCTTACAGTGACGTTAATTCAACCGGAAACCAACCAGCGCTAGCTGTGTTTGCTGTTTGACTAAAAATGTATTTATTCGAATTTTGAATCTAATGCTTTCTTGTGATTGGCTTATATACCTCCGGGTGGCCTTGCTCGTATGAGCAACACTGAAAATAAACCTTGTAAATACTCTTGATGAACGTTAAATCTGAAAAAATCAAGTTTCCGCCGCAAGATCTTTCAAGATGTACGATACTTAAAGGGAAGTGGACTACTTTTAATGCGTAAATTAACAATAACTTTACATTCTGTATCTTACTAAAGCTCCCGTTCAAGAAAATCAGGTTTATCATTTGTCTAATATCGCCAAACATTATATTTAAAGTGTTTTAGTGGAATAATGCATAAAAAGAGGTTGACTCATATTGATCTTTAAAGCTCTGATAGAACCTACAAGTTGCACTAAAAATTAAAGTTAATGTTTTTCTCATCAGCCCATTTAAGCATGTTCTATATTCTATATTTGGAGATAAACAAAGTTGTCTAAGTTAAAATTTTGTGTAAAAACATGGATGGGATCAATTTTTTTATGAGGCTCAGGGATCAAAATTTTGGGGAAAATGGGGCTCAGGGATCAAAATAACGGCAAGAAAATAGGGATCAATGGGTCCCGGATATACCATGTTATGACCCTGTTAATTAGTTACTCACCTCCGATTGCGTGACCAGGCAATTATCGATTGTCTCCTGCGAAACATTTTTGGTTTCCCGTGCACTTAAAGTGCACGGGAAACCAAAGCTTTCGGGATACAGTAAATTCATTTTCCTGTATGACCAGGTGTCCTCTTGTCCTATTTTAAAAGCGGTTAACTAAGTAGCCTGCGAAAGCATCCGTTTCTCCTTCGCTCTACGCCGCTGGGGACGTTTCGCGAGGAGGAACGTCGTTCCTCCTCGCGAAACGTCCCCAGCGGCGTAGAGCGAAGGAGAAACGGATGCTTTCGCAGGCTATTAACTAAGATGATTAGCAAACATACTGTCCCACTTTTCAAAATGGTACAGTAACTGAATGTTCTGTTCTTCTGATTTTACCCCCAACCCCGGAGTGTTCAGAAGATATATTTTCACTACGCATGAAAGGCAAATGGATTAAATTTTAAGGTTCAAGGCGGTTTTAAGGCATGGGTTACCAGTGGATTAATCAGACTTGTCATAAGGTGCATTGAACAGAAAATTACAGGCATGATATCTCTGCTATTGTATGTCCATTAAGTGATTTTCCAGCAAACATTATTTTTTGACTTTTTTACCCCAAAAAAGTTTTTTCCGTTCAATTATTATCTATGAGATCTAAACTTAGTTAAATTTTTGTAATTTGTTGTTAAATGCAATTCTGCAAACAACTAAGTATTTAATTTTGCGTAAAAGCTACGTGAAATTGTACTGTTTAGCCGTAAATCATTAAAAAGAGAAAGCATCATGCTTTCTCTTTTCAAGTCTATTAGGACTTAAGCAATGGCATTGCTTAAGTCCTAGTAGTTGTTCTCCATGTCTGCTAAGGAGGAAATAGTTTGCTCTTTTCAAGAAATTGTTCTTGCCCATTGCGGTTTCAAACCAAGGATAGCAGCAAGTCTGTCGTGGTCATATACTGCTACCTCAGTGCAAACGAAGCATAGGCGCACAAGTCAGCGCTTGGGTTTAGTCAGGTGCCGAAAATGAAGTGGAAACTTAACCCCAAGGGCGTCCATGTTCGCTCCGGCTCGAAAAGGTAGAATCAGTTGTGCAGTAAAAAGAAATGCGAAAAACCTGCGGGGGCTGGGGAAAGAAAGGCGTCTTATTTTTCTTGGGCTTGTTCTATTTTCGCGACGTGGTACAGGCTACGAAATACTGACAAGCTCAGTATGTCTTCACCACCGAGAGTCACTTGCCCTTAGCCGGTCACGCCCCTCACGTATCATGTTTCGTTCCTAAAGTTATTTCAAAGCACAGAACCAAACCTAATCTGCAGCGGAAGGCAGAAAGGGGAATGAGCAAACGGATGTCACAGCATATTTTGCAAGAAACTGGTATCCTTGTGCCTATCGGCTCAGGAACGATTGATTACTACTAGAATTAATATCAGGGTCAGAATCTGAGTGCTACAATGGGAGGGAAGGAAGAAAAGGAAACCGCCGCGCACACCTGGGGTGCTTACCATTTGACAGAAAATGTCGGAAATTCCGGATGGAAGGTAAATGGTAAGGTCACTTTTCGGAAATTCCAACCGAAAATTGAGGAATACGTTTTGAGGTAGTCCTTTCATTCCGGTTGGTACGAACCAAACGGAATGTTGCTTACCATTAACCAATTTCTCGGTTCCTTCTCGGTTCCAGACTCACGCTACACAAATTTGCCCTTTTTTTGAATTCAAATCCTAACGGATGTGGCATTTCTACATAAACTGGTAAATCGCTTACCATTATGCTTTCGACACCCCCAACCGGATTTTTCTGTCAAATGGTAAGCACCCCAGTTAAGTCTTTTATAAACTTTCTCGTCCTGACGGTTTCAAAGAAGGGCGTTGTGGCTGCTATTTAATTTACAGTGTCTGTTGCAGGTGTCGAGTTAATCTTACAGCAACTGGAAACGTGGCCACGCCTGCTGAAACTGAGATTGCTTGTAGGATGAACGACTATAATTTGGTATATTCACGAGCGCGTTTTGTCCAGTGAACTGAGTGCGTAGTTTTTCTTAACGAAGGGATGGGGTGGGTCAAGTGAGTAGTTCGGGGAACGTTTGCTCTCTTTAGCGGGGGGGGGGGGGGGGAAGGGGAGGATATATTTGTTGATAGCAGGAGTTCTGGCCTGGATAGAGTCGTTGTAAAGCTATTTTTGCTTCGGAGTATCGGTTTACCAGAAGCTGAAGCTGAGCAAGGAAAACTCAATGGTGCATTTATGGAATAATAATAGAGATTCTCATGGTCTAACAGTGCGAAGATTAGACTTCTAGTAAGGTGGTAACGATCAAGGCCCACATTATAATTCATGATAATTGAAGGTCATGATGTGGAAAAAGCGACTGAAATGGTGGATGCCATGCAATCCTCTCGGGTGGGGGCGGCGTACTTGGCCTTAACGGTTGCCCCTGCGACAGAAGGCAAGCATGCGCAGATTGTCCGCGGGTTGCTAAATGAGACCGTCCCTTTCTTAGTACCCGTTCCCTGTCTTACAATTAGACCCGGGCAAATTTCTCGAGATTGCACCATCATTTTGGGCTTAAAGCTTCCAAAGTCCAACAATAATAGCGCATGTTCGCGACGGTTTTTTAAGTCAGTCAAGTTCATAAACCAGGCCTTAAACGGCCAGTTTTAAGTGTCGATAACAGTTTTAACTGTATGCCTTTAAGGCATACAAGCCTCATGCAAAAGACAGTGGGAAGGAAGTGCATATCGGTGATGGGGAAAAAGGAGTAGCCTACAGTTATTTAGGGGTGGATCTTTCGAAACATTCTTATACTCTTGGACAGATATGCATTGTTTACAGTTTTAGACAAACCAGGTGTAAATTTATAGTAACAAACTGTTAAATATACATCAGCAAGATTTTTGCGAATCCTATTTTTCGCTGGAGACTATCGTTTACTGGCTGGTCACGCAATCAAAGGTAACGTACTTTCCCACGTTTGTTGACTCACCTTTCGCTCAGCAATGCACTGCGCTCCACAAAGGATCCAAATTGCGCTAGAAATGTTTTGCTATTCGGCCCACTTTTTATCTCAGGTAAGGCACTGCAAAGCTGATTCACTTACGAAGATTCGAGGGAGAATTATTTCTTGATGTTATTCTGATTTCGCAGTCACGGGAAAACAAACCTAGACTCAGGTCCACTCGCAGACGCCATGCTGCAATCTACAAGATCTCAAGAACCGAAATTACCCATTGAACGGCCTCTCCTTTTGAAGATTGCGTGTATTTCATTAAAACAGGTACATATTAAAAGAATCTTGTTAGTTTCTCCCTCTTAACGAGCTCAAATCGATGTATAAAACTAAGGTGACGTGCACTTGTCAACTGACCCTGGGGTCAATTAGCGGTTGTTTGGGGCAAAATAACCTCAAAATAATCAATCTATTTCACAAACGTTCGCAAGAACACCAGACTAACTTTCAGATAATGTTGAAGTACTATATCTCATTGGGTAGTAAGCGGGATTTGGGGTGATTTGGAGAATTCCCCCATATAGAAAATTCGATTTTGGTTTTAGTGGTAAATTGTTGTATTTATAAGCATTATGCAAATTACGTTTCAAAATTGTGCTGTTTCGTCGATATTTTATACTCTAAATCTAAAATATGTGCCGTTCAAAAATTGTTAGATATCTGCTTTTTGAGATTTAAGTGGAAGATTGCCAATATATTCGCTCGTTTATGAAAGTCAGCTCATCTCTGTCGCTAGGCTATATTGCCGTGTTCGGCGGCTAATTTGAGGCCCGCAGACCGTTGAAATCGAAAATCTCAAATAATTCCCAAACTCGGCCGCATTTTGAAATTTAAACCTCAGCAGTGTTATAAACTCATTAAAACCTTATTACAGACTGAAAATGAGGGTAGGTTAGGTTTTGAGCTGTGGCCACGATTTGCCGATTTTGCTCGATTTTTCTGTGCATTCGCTCTTAAGGTCTCTAGCGCCCGTTTTCGGCTTGGCTCTGCCGTCGTAGATGCAAAAAATCCTTTGTCTGACGAGGCAAATGTTAGGTTATACTACTCAAAAAGAACCAACTGGAGTAACGTAATCACTCGATTAAGCGCCGCCCTCGTTTAAGCGCCGCAAATGGAAGCAGAATTACCAATGAACGCAAACCCTCAAATAATCGCCGCACCCAATTAGAATTAGGGTGTGGTGTTTATTCAAGGACCAATAAACTGTAATAACAAAACAGTAAAGAACAGAGACTCGAGAATTCCCGATATTTCCAACGGTCAAGCCGTTCTTCTTGGAGGTATTTATTGAAGAAACGGAAAGTTGTTACAAATATTTTTTTTTATTGACAACAAATTAACAACATTAATACACAGCACAAAGTAAAAGAATAAATAAATAAGTCAGTGAGCAACAAAACAAATTACAATAAAAAGTATTGAAAGATAAAAAGCCTGTCAGTTGCCACACATATTCAATATTGTTTGCCACAATTTTCAATGCGATATTGTTCACAAAGCTTACGTAAAAATTCACGTAAATTAGGTTTCGTTACAATGTTCTTGCAAGCATACAAGTATTTCTTTTGCAGTAAAACCAGTGAGACGATGTTTGCTTTGAGTTGAATTTAGCATTTGCATTGGAAGGGAGTCATCGAACGTGTTCAATAAAATTTGCTTGTTTGAAAGTTGTATGTTCTCTTTATGCTACAAAGATATAAATTTTTTTAAAAAGTTAAAAAGCAGTACAGTTGGAAATTTGATGCGAATAAAAATATAAAATTTAAAATGAATAGGCCAATTGGAATAAACAAAACAATAAGGTAGTCGTACCTTTAACAGATGTTTAAACATCTTTCTTTCACAAATGATTTATTGTAACTGTTACCAGCGATTTAGGAAAGGTGATTTTGAAGTTAACGCCTCATTGAAAAAGATAAAAAAAAATTAATGAACGCCGAGGAGTTTTATAATCGGATAAATAACGGCCAGAAAAGGGAAGACCCTGGGAACGAAGACTTATTTTTACTTATTGCCATGGTAACATATTTAAATATTTCTTTGTGAGTGGACACTTGTTCAGGAGACCAACATACTGGTGGTTTACCATTCACCACAAATTCCCGGAAATTCCTGTTGGGATGTAAATGGTAAACGTTTTTTTGGTTTGTCCCACTGGAAAATTCCCGGCATAAACGGAAATTTTGAAAAGGTAGTCCAGGGGCGCTTTCCATTTAGTCAAAATTTCCGGAATTTCCCGTTCGGCGGTAAATGGAACACGTTTCGTCGGTTCATCCCACTGGAAAATTCCCAGAAAAAGTGGAAAATCTAAAAAGGTGGTCCCGTTTCCCCGGTTGGAATTTCCGAATGGAATGTCGTGTTCCATTTACGTTTCTCGTAGTTTGTACCAGTTCCAGGTCCACCGTCGGGCACCGCGACGTACCGGGGTTTACGACCAAATGGAACAACTTTTTACCAATCGGAAATTCCACTTTTGCTCCCACCGAAATTTACGGGTTTTTTTCCTAAATGGAAAGCGCCCCAGTTTTCCCGGTACTTGGAACGTTCCGAATGGATTCATGTTGTAACTAGAATCCAGTCTAGCGCGGCGCGAAAATACGGTAATTTTAGGCAAATGGTAAACATCACGTACCGTCCTTACCGAACGAAAATTCCAAACCGAAATTTCCAGAATTTTGTTATAAATGACAGCCAGTATTCCAATTTACGAAAATTTAAATTTTTTCAAGAGACTGGCAAGGTTATCCACACAACTCTTCGTGTTCGTTGCTTTTCTTGCTCGGAAATTAAAAAGTTTATAACCTGGAACCCAGAAACTGCGAATGTCTTTGCGAGCCACACTACTCTGAATCCTTTCTAAAATGCCCTTGATTCTTTCTCCTAGTTGATCTTTCGTCCAATATGAATCTTCCGGAAATTGAGTCCATTCGTGTAAGAACATTGTTTTTAATACGTACGAATGAAACACCCATGTTATGCTGAAAGATCCCTCGTCGGGCTGTTCAAGGAGAAGTAAGGAATCTTCATTTTCCTTCCGCAATACCTTGAGAACCTTAAGCGTCGCCTTGTGAACGAGGTTCGGACTCTTAAAGATGTGTTTGGTATAACTCCTTCCGGTATTGAAAAAGATAAACGCCAACATGGCCGATGCTTCCCAGACTCTCCAATGGTAGAAGCCACAAGATGATAACCCTCTGCGACAGCCTTTCTGAATGCTTCATAGCCAGGGTGCCCCCTGTTCACTCGTGTCGATATGTCTGATGCGTCGGGCCATCCTGACATTTTGATGCACAAAGTTAAATCGACGGCTATTTCAAAGTTCGAGTACTCCTTGCCATGCCATGTAACCTTGATCGTTATCGGGATTTTTCTGAGCTGAATATTGACATATTCATGTAACTCATCCCTGGAAGACCGCTTTCGCTTATCTATGGCTTCCTCGATGAATTGTTTGAATCTTTTCAAGAGAACATCGGGTTTGAGATTTCCTCGCTTGGAAATGTAGCTTTTCCACCGATTGCGATAAACTGCGTTGGACACCTGAACATCTACGTAGCCGGGATCGGGGACCGGTCTCATGGGAATATCCTTCGTAACACACACACCAGGAGAGGAAAGCTGCTCTAAACAAATCATAAAATCGAATTCATCGGGTCCTTCGACTTTAAGATCTTCATAAAAACTTCCGCTGGGGATTACAAAGTTTTTAAAAAGTGGATCCTTGCGGCCTATATAGACAGAGATTTCGTCAACTAAACTTCTAATTCTTTTCTCGATTTTCTTTACCTCCTTGTGCTCTCTATCAAACTCCGCTTTTTTGTAAAGGCGTTGTAATTCGTCGTCCCCGAAGTTGCGCTTCATTTTGAGTCACGTACAAACTTAAGGTAACGATCGCTTCCGGGTATATATTGTTGAGCCGACAGTCAATTTTACAAGCAGCCGTTGCAAATAGCCAGAAGCTACTTGAAGTAACAGTCATTTGGCCGTGACACAAGCACTCAGCCGCCGTCGTTGGGTCAAGAGGAGTTTCGTGTAAATAAATGAATTACTTATTTAAAGTTTCGCCTTGAAAAATGTCTATACTTGTCGCTTAGAACGATTAATTAACCCAATGGGATCTTTATGAATCTACTGTAAACGATTTCTTCGCTTCTCAGTCTCTTGGTTTACGGTATATAGAATGTGTGACGAAACTGTAACGCGATTACAATAACCCATTTTTTCAGAGGTTTTCGACGGGTTTTGATGTTCTAACAACAAACACATCTCCTCTGGACCCTGTGTCAATAGAGAGCTTTCAGTCTCGTACCCAAGCCAATTTGCGCTATCCAAGTGACCAGAGGCGGCTCGAAACCGAGCGCGAAATTTCCCCGACAAGCTTGACAGCAGACGTCACGCACATCCCGAAATCGCCGAGGACGACTGGTAACGAGGTTAGAGAGCTTTAGATTCTCAGACGAGGATGACTGCAAGAACGGGTCGGCATTATATTCTACCCACCAAAACCACATCGATCGAGAGGGACTGAGATTGAATTTTGGACACCTTGTGACATGTTATACCAATGAAAGATGCCTACGATGTTTCTCGGGGATTCGCCTTTCTTTTGCTTTGAGCTTAATTATATTTGGGAGATCGCGTTCTCGCCAGTAGGTAGGCCAATAATATCAGGCTGTGTCGGACCAACAGAAAGAATCTCAGCATTTCTTGATAGGCTGTTGCAACCTATAGCACAAAGACAGGCTTCTTCTCTTAAAGACTCTACAGACTTCATTAATTTCACAGAAAGCACAGAAGTCCCAAAGCACGCGATCATTGTTTCAATGGACGTGACAAGTCTATATACCAACATTCCACAGGAAGAGGGGATCAAAACTGTATGCAAAGCATATGTTACTCACTACAAAGATAAACCCCCGATTCCAACACAGTCACTTGAACGAGCGCTCAGACTCATTTTAAAAGAAAATTCATTCCATTTTTATGGAAAAAATTACCTCCAAACACACGGGACAGCGATGGGAACAAGGGTCGCTGTTGCTTTCGCAAATATCTTCATGGCGAAAGTAGAAACACAGTTATTAAAAAACAGCGCAATAAAGCCTATCTGTTGGAAAAGATATATAGACGACATCTTCTCTCTCTGGGGTACCGGAAGAGAACAAATAACACACTTCATTGAACAAGCAAATAATCACCACGCCACTATTAAATTCACAGCAGAAATCTCTGAGGAAAAAGTCACATTTCTGGATACAATTGTGTACAAAGGCAAACGGTTTAACAGTACGTCAATTCTTGACATACGAACGCATTTTAAACCTACTGAAACTTTCCACTATACACATTTCACGTCTTGCCACCCATTAGGGGTCAAGAAGGGCTTTATAAAAGGCGAAGCCCTCCGGTTACTCAGAACAAATTCCTCAAAAGAAAACTTTCAAAACCGACTAGAAGAATTCCACAAGCACCTTAGAGAGAGAGGTTATCCACGAAACTTAATAACTCTAACTCTCTCTGAAATACACTTTGAGAACAGGAAAGAAGCACTCCGACAAAAACCATCAAGAGAAAAAACCATTTTGCCCTTTGTCACGCAGTATCAACCATCCGTTCCCAGCCTTAAAAACATTCTTATGAAACACTGGCAACTGATAGAGAAACAACCTCTTCTTAGACAGATCTACAAAGAACCTCCAATTATATCATACAAACGAGGAAGGTCTCTGAAAGATATACTTGTAAAAGCTAAACTCTGAGATTTAAAGGCTAAAACACGTGGGTGGAAAGCGTGAGTCAGGCTTGTCAACCCCTATGATATTTAAAAATGGGTGTCTCCCCGGCGAAAATAAACGTTGAATCACAGCTAAAAATCAGCTACAATATTTTGGCGTCACCTTATCTAATACGGACAATTTTAATGTGCTTTCAGTCTCCCTGTGAAAGGAATCCTTGTTTGAACGGCGGACAAGGTCTACCCAACCAGGATTCTGTGGAACTCACCTTGAGAAGGAAGGTGAATAATCATGCAGATTACAAATTCCGGAAAAGCGATTGAATTGCTCTTGGAAATGGCTTGTAAAAATAGATAATAAAATAAGATAATTTTTGCACTGCAACGTCTGCAGCTCTGATACAATATTTAGGTGTATAAAGCACTCAGTGTATTCGGCAGCGCATGGGATCCAAAAGCCGAAAGCGTATTCCTTATACGATCAGTCGAAAGCGCCCCAAATTCCGTAATCATTTCTTTTTATTATCCAATAACTGCATCAAAAAAGAAAAGAGGTTTCTTGGAAACAGAATCCAACTGCTTCACATAAGTCTTTTTAAAATCACGTTTTTCTCAACTTATAAGGACGATTGATAACCATCGACTCTATCAGTCTTATTATTTGACATTATGCCTGAGTCTATTGCCAACCTAAAGAGAGAAAATAACGATCTCAAATCTAAAGTTTCAACGTTAACGGAGGAGATTTCAAGACTAAAAGTCGAAGTCTCCCGTCTTATTAAGTTATTTAATACTTTAGGTTAGCCTCTCTTCGTAATCGTTATGTACATGCCTTGTTTTAAGTTAGTTTAAATTCTATTTACTGTATTGTAGTGTCTTCACTGTTATTTAGTCCATCTATATATAAATCTTGTTTTGTAATATGTCTTCAGCTCCCCCCGCCTCGATTAGTTCATAAGCTATTTGCGGGTGGGAAAGTAATGTAATTAGTTATTTTCCAATTTTCAATAAAATTTGTTTGTTTGTTGTTGTTGTTTTGACTGTTATTTCTTCCTTGATAATAAACAATTATTGGATGAGGTTGAGCATGATATCACGAATTATCAAAACCGAGGTCTGTGTTATCTGCCGAAGCCTTCGGCTTCGGCAGATAATACATGATATCATGCGAACACCGAATTCAATAATTGTTTTATTATACATTTTTTAAACAATAGGCAAAAGAAGACATTCATCTGTTCAGCCATTCTGTTTCTGAGGAGAACACTCCAAGGGGCTTGGTAACCAGGCAGACGTTGAACTTGACATGATAAATGCAATATCTGCAGCAGATATTGCATTTATGATGTCAAGTTCACAAGCTATTGTGAATTGATTGAATGCTCTCGACCAATCAGATTTTTCATAGTGACTCTGATGTATAATAATATACTTTAATTGGGCCTCATTAGCATTCCTATCATTCTGACCTTACTGACCAATAATTGCATAGAAACATCGCATTGTTTTATTCAGTCACAATTTGTGAACAAAAAACAAAGGGTTGTGCTCGGTCAGGAAGCTTCCAACATAAATTGCAGCACCGTTGTTTTAATCTTCGATGTTTCCGGCTTTTATAACCAGTCTCCTTTACTATGCCTTTGGAGAAAAACTTTTCTCCTTGAATATCTGTGAGGCAGTTCCAAAAGAGAGGGTGCTGTAAGCTTCAAGCGCCTATAAAAGGCAGGAATTTTGGCGCGAAACTCACACACCACTGTGGCCTCTGATTGGACATATCGTTTTTCTCATACGTGAAAAATCATCGTACGCGATTCTGATTGGACGTATCATTTTTTTCACGTATGAAAAATAACGTTCGCTTCTCTGATTGGCTAGAACTCGTTTGCGTTTGAAACTTTGCGACATAGCTTCTCGGTGAGAATATCTCAGTATGTATGTCAATAATAATATTATTGACATACATACTGAGATATTCTCACCAATATACAGCGTGACTCGTAAAAATATCCCACGATACTACTAACTGGATATTGATTAAGAAATATTGAAAGAAATTTTAGAAATGGGTTTTATGCTTCGTTTGGCTATCTTGTAAATAATATTATTATTTACAAGATAGCCAAACGAAGCATAAAACCCATTTCTAAAATTTCTTTCAATATTTCTTAATCAATATCCAGTTAGTAGTATCGTGGGATATTTTTACGAGTCACGCTGTATATTGGTGACCCCGAAGAAATATTTATATAGAGTATTGCTATAGCATCTTTATTGTTATTTAATTAAGACAGTTGTGAAAAATAGGCATCATAAAAACAATCAAGCAAAATAGAACCGTTAATAAAGTTTAACTTTTTCAGTGTAAGTTAGATTGCATTGAATGTTGGTAAAAATTAAATTCAGAAGAATTGAATCGTAACAAAAAAACTATACACCTGATACCTAATTTAAATCAGGACTTTCATCTTTTGTTCAATAATATGTCTATTGAAGAGTAGCTCGGAATGTGTATTAAATAACGAAACCGTGGTTTTCATGTTCAGTTTCGTTAAGATTGTAATCGCAAACGTACATTTTTTGGTCAAGCAAGGGATGTTGTCGTATCGACCTGTATCAAGGGCCTGGGTCCAGTTGTGTCGAATTGTACGATGGGACTGTTTTGGGACACGATTTTTGACCCAATAACCAATGAAAAAAGCAATCGCGTCCTCCAAAATAATCTCATAGTGCAATTCAAAATAACAGTTGCCACCCTGCCCCCCCCCCCCTCCGCCCCCCACCATAACACCTACCAAGAGCACCTACCCAGTGTCCGCTCCATTGCGAAATGGCCAGTAGGATGTGCTAAAGAACGGTAAAAATAGAGGTCTAGAGCTCTCGCTGCCGCCGTCACCGTCATAGTTTAATAGGTACAGTCGAACCCCGCTATTTCGAAGTCCCAAGGGAAATGAAAAAAAGTTCGAAATAGCGCGGCTTCGAAATAACCGGGGAAGCGTAAAGGGAAGGGTAAATCCAAGGGCATTCGATCTTCCTTCGAAATTGCGGGGACTTCGAATTAACCGAGTTCGAAATAGCGAGGTTCGACTGTAGATACAAAGCAACTACAACAGCCAAAGCAGCGAAAATGTCACTTCTAAATTGCTTTCGCATTCTTCTTTAACGTCATCGCGACCATTTTCATTTCTCGAATGTAGTCGAATTTTTCTTAGGTTCGACTTGAAAATACTTGTATATGAATCATCTGAAATAAAGGATTTGGCTTTCAGTCTCATTTTTTGTTACATGTCTGTAGAAAACGTTTTTATTCCCAGTCCGTGATTTTGTATTATCTATTAAATATTATCTTTCATATAAACAGGTACAGCCATCAAAATAGCTTTGGTAGCAAGTTTTCGTTATCATTGTAAAAATTGCCGGCCAACATAGTTAGGCTCAAGCCGCCGTAAGTTACTTGCACATTAGATCCTCTCCATTAAAAAAGCAACTTCTGTGAACCCAAGCCGCCAAGACATTTTCCGTGAGGTAACACTTTGCTTCTCTTTGTAGACCAACCTGGAAAAGTTTTTTTTTTTTTTACCGAATGAGATTCCCGACACTCAACAGAATCATAAGAAACATCTGATCATTAATAAATTTAGAGTTGCTCCTTTGTGATTTATGTGTAATTAATTATCTTAATTGAATAAGTTCCTCACGTCCAATTATGTTGTTTGCTAAGCAAAATTAAGTAGGATCGACTCACTTTAAAGTTCCAAACACTTTTCAGGCAATAGTTCTGGGTTTTGCCTGATATTTCAATGTCACATAGTAGCCTGTCATAACTCTATAATGACTTAGAACTCATGCGAAGAATATGAGGATGATTATACCTTGAAAAGTGTTTTTTTTTTCTTTTTTTACCAAATGAGCTTCCCGACAAACAACATGCATGCATAAGAGAATCATGAGAGACATTTCACTGATCTTTAACGAATTTAGAGTTGTTCCTTTGTGATTTATGTGTAATTTATACCTGGATTTTTGAAAACCGGGTTGGCAAAAAAATCAACTCATTCTACTACTTGGCAATTTGAAACAATAAAACTTCATTCAAAGACCGTTTAAAAGCCTTTATCTGACTCCGGACAATAAGTTAATTACTAGAAGCGTTTCAACGACGGTCCAAATTAAAAATGCCGCAAATTTTAGAACATTTATTCAGTAATCTGACTCCGTGAACTTTCCAGCTGGTGTCATTTCAATCTAGAAATTTTAAAATTGGACAAACTGCAGCGAAAATGTGCCTGGCTAAGGCTTACATAATAACTTAAATAGCTAGCAAAACACTCCTTTTTTCGCGGTCTAGTAAGTGACAGGGTTTCGCATGGAATAGACAGCAAACTGAATGAAACATACTACACAAATTAGTACCTTCCTATCTGCAAAAATCGGCGTTTTGGTTCAAAGCCATTAGAGCCCCCTGAAACTAGACCTTCAATTGCAGATCCAATTTTCCTGAGTCGAGAGTTGCTTTTCCAAGGTACAATCAGCTAACCTAAACACCGAAGAAACGCTTTAATGGCTGGCACAGAATATTTAGCGAAACAGCTCAACCACGTGACCACATACCTGTCAACACCACGTGGAAATCACACAATCACACACTTTCGCGTCACTGATTAGCCTGCGAACAGCAGACGCGTTTCCGGTCGTCGCTTCTCTCGGAGAGAAGCGACGACCGGAAATGCGTCTGCTGTTTTCAGGCTAGTCACTGATAAGATTATCCACAAACACGCATAATCTTCTGACGTTTAACAGAAGCCAAATATCATTGAATAACTCGGAAAAACTCAGACTATGGGCAAATACACACCTCTGGACCTTTTTCTTACACTCGTCTTATTCAACAACAACAACAACAATTTATTAAGGTATTTCCATATCTATACATGGCATTACCTATCTAATATTTATGAATAAAGTACAAATATATCATTTATAAATATATAGCAAAATAAAAAGATTATATTCTTTTCTGAAATAACATATCATGTCTGTAACGCATACATTCAAAAACAAAAGCAGCAATTGATCTACAAACAGAGGGATCTGTACTATTAAAGAGAAATAAAAGTTTTGAAGTCACATCTAAGTCCTTGAAAAGTGTATATCTATCAGATATTTCTCTGAAGAATTTTAAACGTAAATTGTCATAAAGTTTGCAGAAGAATAGAAAATGAAGTTCATTTTCAACTTCATTTGTCTGACATAGATAACATATTCTTAAATTTTCGGGAGTTTTAGGTACTGTGTGTCTGCCTGTTTCAATATGTAATCGATGATTTCCTAGTCGAAATTTATTGAGTGCTGTTTTGTGAAGTGGGTTTTTAATCATATTTAAGAATTCTGCTTTTTTACTATCGTTCTTAAAGGTAGTATAAAAATTCAATTTTCTATTTGTTTTAAGGAGGGTAAGTTGATGCTCAGTTAGAGCATTATTGATGTTTTGCTTGATGTAAGAGGTGAAGACTTTTTCGTTGTTTCCATTCAATGTTATGGCGGTTGCGTTGTACTTGCTACATATAGTTTTTATTTTCTGCATCAAACCTGGCTGGTTGTTATCGGCCATTTCCTGGGAGAGTTGTAGACATTGTTTTGCTATGTTTTTATCTGGCATATTTTGTAAATGAATCCAAAATTTAATAATTGAGGTATCTATAGTTAATTTCAGCGGTAATCTACCTAGTTCATTTCTAGCAGCGACGTTTGGACATTGTTTATTTACGCCTAAGGACTGTTTGCAAAAATATATATGCGTTTTTTCAATTATGTCTTTTTCCCAGGCGTTAAAATCATCTTTAGTATATATGCCCCAGATTTCAGATCCATATAAAAGAATGGGGAGGAAAAGCGAATTAATGAGTTTATTGGTTATGTCAATTGGTAGTTTCAAGAAATCAAGGTAGCGTCGTATCGCAAAAAACGATCGTCGTGTTTTTTCTTTTAAGTTTATTTTACACACATTGAAGTTCCCATTTGTAGCTAAATTGATTCCGAGGTATGTATAATTGTTAACAATTTCTATTTTGTCATTGTTTATCTGAAAACAATATTTGTTAAGGACTGATTTTCTACATTTCTTTTGAAAAATCAGAACTTTAGTTTTCTTTGAATTAACAGATAGCAACCATTTGTTACAATATTCAGCGAGCACAGAAAGCGCTTTTTGAAGTCCTTCGGCTGAATGGGAAATTAGAACAAGATCATCTGCATAAAATAAACAGTTCAGATGAGTTCCATTTGGTAAAATAATAGGGTCTGTGTCTTGTCGGTCAAGTAAAAAAGGGATTTCATTTAGATATAGGTTGAAAAGCATAGGAGAAAGGATACAACCTTGTCTAACCCCTTTGCAATAGTTAAAGAATTCCGTTCGTTGACAATCGGAAAACTTTATGGAGCATTTAGTTTTTGAATAAAGGTGCTTTATTAAATCATAAAATTTCCGCCCAATGTTGTACCGAAGGAGTTTATAGAATAAGCCATCATGCCAAACCGAATCAAAAGCCTTTTTGAAGTCAATAAAGCAGGTATATAATTTTCCTTTTGTAGTTTGATTGACGTATTTATCGATTAGTGTTCTTAAGGTAAATATGTGATCAGTTGTACGATGATTCGGTAAAAAACCTATTTGAGCTTCATGCAATATGTCTTGATCGATTACAAAATTTTTCAGTCTGGTATTAAGTACTGAAGTGAAAAGCTTTCCGAGACAACTATTTATACATATACCTCTATAATTTCCCGGGTCTTGCTTGTTTCCAGATTTATAAATAGGGGTTATTATTCCTTCGCACCAAGAGCTAGGGTAAAAACCACTTTGGAGTATAAGGTCAAATAATTTTTGGAGTGCGGTTTTCAAGAATTGTACGCCGGCTTTCAACATTTCATTACGAATTTTGTCAGGTCCCGGAGCTTTCCTTGACTTAAGTGATTTGACCGTAGTTTCTATTTCATTAATTGAAATAGGGCTATCTAAGTAGTTGTGAATGTTTTTCGTTTCTTCTAAACTGGAAATGTCTTCCTTTAAGGAAACAGGATCTGTATAAAAAGAAGGGGGGTCTGAAACCGAATGTAAGCGTTTAAAATGGCTAAATAGACTGTCAGCTGGAATATCGTTTTTGTTAGAGGGGGAGCGTTGTTTTTCTTTTAAAGATTTGAGGTAAGTCCAGAATTTCTGACTGTCTTTGTTTTGTATGAGGTCCTCAACTTGAGAATCTAGTAATTTTGCTTTTTTGTGTTTAACCAATTTCTTAAAGTTTTTACGCATGCTGTGATAGTCGTGTCTGAGACTTTCATCATAAGGTTTTTTATGTTTCTTGTTAGATAGTCCCCTTAAATTTTTCCTTAAAAGGGCACAGTCCTTATCAAACCATAATTTATGCTTTTTTGGTTTCTTTTGTGTACAAGCTAATCTGAGAGAACAGGCGCATATATCATTTAAAATGTTTGTAAAATGTTCCGTAGCAGAATCAATGCCTTCACTGTCCATGGCAAAATTAGTATTTTCAAATAGATTTAATCGTGAGAGGAATTTATCTTGTTTTAAGATATTAAGAAAGTGTTCTCTTGAAGTTTCATTCCAGATGAATTGTTTAGGAAGATCAAATGCTTTTGCTTGCGGAGGAGTATTTGTTTGAGGGGAAATTGATGGGGAAATATTCAGCCAACAGATAAGTCGAGAGTGATCCGAGAAAATTGTTGGTTCTTTAACAATAAAATTTTCCGTCAAGCTTAATATTTCATGACTAACAACGAAGTAGTCTACGGTGCTGATTCCTTTTGGAGAATGATATGATATGAGAATGATATTCAAGTTCCCGGGTGTAGAGTCACACGGTCAGCAGACCAGCGTAGACCCTGACTTCACACCTGAGTCAAAGTTCACCGGCAATTTTGTTCTCGCCTAATTCATTTGACTCCTAACAGCCTGTTCCCGACGCCAAAGACTTAGTGGTCACCTTAGAAAAGCGAACAATATCGTATCTCTCTGTCTCAGCCCGGATCTGGGTGATTGATCCGTTTAGCAAAATGAAACGAGAATACAATACGATATTGGACGATGCAGACTCTGCGAATCGTAATACCTTTGTCCTATCTCAGAGCTTTACAAGATGCTCTCCGGGAAAATTTTCTCAAAGTGACCAATAACGAAAAGTAAACTGCTAAACGGCACCGAAGCCAGCTTTATTAGGCGCGCGCTGATTTCCAATAACTGTCACTTGTGTTTAAGAGATAATTGTCAGGGGCACCCAATGGATCTGTTCCTCAAAATATATGTACTTCATGCAAATTTTTGCTGGCTGGGAGATGTGGAAGAAATAATAGTCCTTGGAAGGAAAGTGTTGCTGGGAAAAAGATAATTCAGGGTGTCAGCGGGGATTTGAAGTCTAGAATAGCTGCTACGGGTTACTTGTATGGGTTGCTTACCACTCAAGATCTGAATTGAGCCCTATGAAACTTCCCAGTAAGTCAGGTTGCAGGTTGTAAGGTTGCTGGCTGGGAACTCTTCCATCAGTCTTGCTGGGAGTGAGGAACAGATAATGTTTTTCCAGCAATCTCCCAAAATGCTTAGAATAGTCTCAGAAAACTTTATTCACGCTTTACTGTTGTTTTTAGGTCTTTTTCTCAAAATTTCCCGTTGGGTGCCCCTGAATTGTGGGTAGGATGAAAAAAATAAAAACAGATGGAGGGATATTGTATATTTGCCTGATCTTTTTACCGTGTATGAATAAAAGTGATGATGATGGTGATGATGAAGGGGGGGGGGGGGTAGATAGAAATTAGAAATTCTGTCTACAGCCACATCTACACAAAGCCCGAACCACAAAAGGAACCAAAAAAAAACCACATAAGCAAACAACTCAGTAAACAAGCCATTAGACAGGGGAAGTTGAGAGAAATTACAAAATGTTTGCTAACCCGATTTTCGTAACTCCAGGTAGATATATAAAAAAATTTCGAAAGATTTGATATGCATGTATTCGGAGAAAAACTTTCCGAATCCAACTCTATGTGGAAGCCTTACCCTGATCCACATAATTTTGAAGAGATTTCAAAACAAAGATCAATTCTATTTCATTTTCGAACGTTGACGTCACGCAGTATATTTTCGTCACAAAACAATAGAAGCGGAGAGCTAAGCCATACGCTCATAACAGACCTCCTCGAACTTGCTTTCGCCATTCCAGTGGAAATATATCCGTAAGCACAGGTTTTCTTTCTAGTATGGTCCCTATGAATAAAAGATTTGAAGCCTAATTACCATAATCCGAAGAATGTTGATCAGCTGTGAAAAAGAAATGATCAGTTGTTTCATTTTCGAAGCTTGGCTTCGTGCTATGATATTCCATGCTGTGCTTTATTTGTCCCTATTACAAGCATAGGCTAAACCCACATAACTGTGCTTCCACGACTGGACTATCTCTCACCATATCATTACGCTAGAAATGACCGATCCCTGTAACCGGTAACTACAGTTTGGTTTCTATTCTTTATGATTTTTATTTTTTTCAATTTATTTTAAACGTAATTGTCGATTATACGTTTAAAAAGCAATGATCAATTGCTTCATTTTCGAACTTTGACGTTATTCTATAAATTTCCTTACTTGACGCAACGCTAAGCCACACCCCACAATTGAGGCTCCACGAACCAGGTTTCAACTGACTCCGGTGGACATATCAGAATTCCTGTGAGTACAAATTTGTTTAAATTTATTCCTTACAAATTATAGATTTTATAAATTCTCAGAAGTGGAAGAATAATAGGGATTCAAGAAGCTACAAGACTTTTGATGTTCTATTTTATATAGTTGTACTGTATATTTATATGCTCTTGAAGAAATTCATTAGCTAGGCTAGTGAAGTTAATAAGTCGATTTAAAAGTTCTTAAAACATGGCCAGTCTTAACGTCTTAATGATGCTGACAGCCGTACCGTCCTACTTTTTCGTCCTTCTTCCCATACGAAACTTTGCGAAATACATCAAAGATGCTGTTGTTCGTGAAAGATGTCTTTCTTTCAACTTCTTCATGAAACTCAGGAAATATATCAAACTTTTGCTGAACGTTAAAACAAATTTGTCTTGCTATTTTTTGTAGAGTTCTTACCCTATTTAAAGCAACAGAAAGAAACAACATGGCGATAACTGTGACTTTGAATATACTGCTAAAGGCGAATCTTTGTATTTCCATCTTTGACACCAGACATATCAAGCCATCTGAGAAGATCTGTCTTTTCTCTAGCAAATCGTTTATGATGTTTTTTTGTTTGGTTTGTTACGTCATGCAGAGAACAGCTCGCGCGCAACATTCGATCTATTGTACGGCTAAGTCTGTTTCCGCCCTTTGATTGGTCAAATTACGGTCCATAACTTACTGCAGCTCTAAATCTTTCTATCTCAAAAAAAAATGGTAAAGAAAATTATCAGGTGTTTGTAAACAAAGATGACTTGGATTTTAATTTCCACCTTACAAATTTTAACTTGTGGTTTTTTGAGAACGAAGCTGATGAAGAAACTGAATCGTAATCTTATCAAAGAGGAGGATTCTAGTCAGTGATCAAAAAATTTGATCGTAGGTCACAGGCCTTTCACAGTTTTCACGGTCACAGCTTCTTTTCCATTTGCAGTGTATTTGTTTGATTATATTCAAAGAATAATAAAACAAAAACACAAGGAGAGTCATTTTATCTATTTTTTTTTTAATGGAATTTAAAAAAAAAATAGAATTTAGGCACGTAATTTGTATATTTTAATACATTCTCTTATTAATTCAAAGTCTAACGAACTCCCACATTCTGGGCCGCCGGTAAAACAAATGAATGGTTAAGAAAATATGCAATGTAATGAACGACGAGAAGCGCAAATGTAACAGCCGATTCAATTCCTTCAAAGAAGCAAATGTGCTTGTTTATTGTGCATGTATAGTAAGCATCACCTTGATTTGCGACTCCACTGTAAATCTCCGTCTCTTAACTGCTCCATCAGGACATCGAAGGGCAACAGTTATCACCTTATGATTCAAAAACAATTTTATTTACTCAATAAATAAATTCATTCCTTCACTAAAAAAACCTACAGCTGTACGACCTAACTGACCCCAACCACGCTTATGGAGTGCCAAGACAATTTTCGCTAAATAAGATGTTTTTGGTACACCCGTTCAACCTGGTTAACCACACCCATAGAGGTCTTCTCCCTCCCTATTCTTTTCAAACAGCAGCATGGGTTCTTTTATATCCCAAAAGAGTCAGCATTGGAATTACTGCAGAAGAAAGCCTGAAGTTATTTCATCCTTGCACATGGTAGAATTCTCTTTCAGAGAGCAAATCAATTAAGCTGTTATCTTTTCAGTTCCAAGATCAGATTTACTTCTTGTATAAATGGTGGCACAAAAAAATCAAAACTGTTGCAAAAACAAATTGCACATGTCAGCCAGGATGTTGCTGATCCTAACTTGTTATATTTACATTATGGCTAATCTGCATTTGACATCGGACTGGTACAGGATATAGAAGTCGAATGGGCATTGAAGTATTTAAACTGAGAGAAAAAAGGTGGCACCATGACTAACAAATTCAATGTGGGGGGAGGGAACATTGATTTTTAACCTAACCGCTGGTACTACAGCATGTATATTGGAGATTTATGAATCCCCCTTCAAATGGGTATATAGTGAGTATATCTAAGTATGACATGAACCTTCATGCTGTAGAAAATATTCTTATTTCAACCGCCAAACGCTGTCTGAAGATCAAAACAGCAAAAAAGCGACGTTGCAAAATATCTTCGAACAAAAATGGTTCGACAAAGAATGCCGCTATAAAAGACATGAACTGCGGAAACTTTCTAATCAAAAACATAGAGATCCTCTAAACAATACTCTCAGGGAAGAGTATCACAACGTCTTAAAACAATATAAAAACCTTTTGAAACATAAGAGAAACGAATACTATAGCAATAAGATCTGTGAACTTGCAAATACGGTCGAAAATTCGAACAATAAGGGCTTTTGGAACTGTTTGAAGTCAATGGACGACACTATGAAGGAAACCTACACCCCTCCAATTTCTGAAGAAAAATGGATGTCCCACTTTCAATCTTTGCACTCGAAAGAACCCCTTAATGAACAGCAGGAGGCAATTATAGATCAGTTGCAGAAATCAAAGGATATTACGACACGATCTCACTCCTTGGATTACCTCATCACTGAAAGTGAAATTCGCACTGCAGCTGGAAAACTCAAAAACAACAAATCTTCTTTTTCAGACAAAATCAAAAACGAAATGATCAAATCTAGCCCTGAAACGAATTAATGCCTGTTTATCTAAAACTATTTAACACGGTCCTCGACTTAGGAACTATGCCCCAAATGTGGTGTGATGGCCTCATTACACCAATTTTTAAATGTGGTACTAAAAGCGATCCATCAAACTACCGTGGAATTTGTATTTCCAGTTGTATTGGAAAACTATTTTGTTCCATTCTCAATCAGACACTTCTAAGGCACGTTGACTTAAATAATATACTTCACAAGTCTCAAATTGGTTTTCTAGCAAATAATAGAACAGCAGATCATGTCCTCACACTTCGAACATTAATAGACAAATATGTCCATTGTCACAAGGAGGAAATATATGCGTGTTTTGTTGACTTTAGGAAAGCCTTTGATTCGGTTTGGCATGATGGGCTTCTCTATAAGTTATCTAAGATCAATGTCCAAGGAAAGTTTTATAGTCTAATTAAGAGTCTATACTCGAAGTCTACCTGCTCTGTCAGAATTGGAAATAACAAAACGCGATCTTTTCAATACGCAAGAGGAGTGCGGCAAGGCTGCATTTTAAGCCCTCTGCTCTTTAACTTATACCTTAACGATCTAGCGTTCTCATTTGACAATGTTTTATCAGACCCCTTCGTGTTACCAAATGGCACCAGACTCAACTCTCTCCTTTACGCAGATGACTTGATAATATTATCGCGATCCAAACTTGGTCTACAAAACTGCCTTAACGTACTATCTTCATATTGCAACTCATGGATGCTTAGAATAAATCCTAAGAAAACCAAAATAATGATATTTCAACGATGCACTCGAAAATGTGAACATAACTTCCGCATAGGCAATGAAGTGATCGACGTTGTCCAAAACTATACTTACTTAGGAACTCGCATTACATCTTCCAGAAATTTTACACTTTCGCTTGAACATCTCCGACAAAAAGCTCTTCACGCGCTCTTCAGCCTCAGGCGGCACACGGATTTGAATAGTCTTAAGCTCTCACTTGCGTGTAAAATTTTTGACTCTATGATTTCACCAATTCTAACCTACAACAGTGAAGTTTGGGGTGCTTTTGTTAAATCAGATTTTAAGTCCTGGGACAGCTCTGCAATTGAAAAAACCCATTTGCAATTCTGTAAACGTTATTTACAAGTACATAACAAGGCATCCAACATTGCCTGTAGAGCTGAACTCGGTAAATTTCCCATGATCATTGATATAAATAGAAAGATTCTAAATTACCTAGACTATCTGAGAGGTGAAGATGAAGATTCTATAGTTAAACAGGCCTTACAAATTTCAATTGACCTTCATCATAACGGAAAAACTAGCTTTTACTCTAATCTCATGAAAATGCTTGACTACTATGATCTAAGCTATGACTTTTCCTGTAATTGATTGAGTGACTCAATAGTTAATAGGTATATCGGCATAATGAAAAATAAATACATCTCTTACTGGAATCAGACCCTTCAACAATCACAAAAACTCAGTTTTTATTGTACAATCAAAGACGACTATAGCCCCTCGCCGTACCTAGTTTTAACAAGAAAAAACCCTTCGAGAAAAGCATTAGCTAGATTTAGAATAAGTAGTCATCAACTTAGAATTGAAACAGGTAGATACGAAAACATTCCTCGCAATGAAAGGATATGTCACTTTTGTACAAGTAACAAAATCGAAGATGAAAATCATTTCTTACTAGATTGTAAGGCTTATTCTCAGATCAGAGACATATTTTTCTCCAAACTAGAAACTAAAATACCTGACTTCAAATCACTTTCACACGATACTTTAATATCTCTTCTTATGAATTCTTCTGATTATTTAATTAACTGTCAATTAGTTTCATTTATCTCGCAATGCTTTGAATTAAGAACCAAATTAATATCAATGAATGAATGAATGAGAACTGTAACGTTTTGTAATGTTTTGCACTTACTAATTAGTTCAGTGAATTAGTACTTAAATTTAGACTAATAGCTTTTGCAATACTGTAATTCCTTTATGGTCATGCAAATAAAGCTTTTGGTGTTGTTGTTGTTGTTGTTGTTGTTGTATATAACACCATTGTTCACGAGATGGCCAAATGAAGTATATAACCCATTTCTAAAAATCGATACTGTACGGCACGACATTTTTGCGGGTTCTAAGTTTTGCGGTTTTTTCAGCGATCCGCAAGAATAAGTTCCCGCAAATAAAAATTACCGCAAACATTTTTCCCGCAAAAATTTACTCCTGAGTAAATATTCTCTAACTTAAATTCGCTACACAAAAATACAGTACTAAGAAATCGTGTCTGTTCAATCACAACTTGCCAAAAACAACAAAATACTGGTTTATTATTTGAAAATATGTATTTATATTGCACGTACCCAATAAAAACGAAAATATTATCAATGCTGGGTACTGGTACTTTCTGAAAAATGCAAAAAATAATTCCCAGAAAGAAAAACCAATCTGTCCTAATCGCAAAAATTAGTTCTCGCAAAACACAAAAAATCGCCGATCCGCAAAAATAAATTCTCGCAAACATTTCGTGCCCCACGGTATCCAGTTAGTAGCATCGTGAGATATTTTTACGAGTCACGCTGTATTTTGGTGACCCGAAGAAATTTACTGAGAGTATTGCTAGAAGATCTTTATTATCACTTGATTAAGACAGTTATGTAAAATAGGCATCATAAAAACAATTAACAATCAGTTTTTGTTACATATCTGCGGAAAACTTATTTCTAATATAAACAGGTAAAGCCATCAAAACAGCTGTGGTATCCAGTTTTCGTTATCATTGTAAGACTGAATGCCAACATAGTTAGGCTCAAACTCAAGCTGCCTTAATTTACTTGCACATTAGCTCCTCTCCGCCAAGAAAGCAACTTATGTGAACACAAACCGCGGAAGAAAGTTTGTAAGGTAACACTTTGCTTTTCGATTAATTAGAATCAATTTTCGCGCGGTCTTTGACTCTCATTCCTCGTTCTTTGCTCCGAAACCGCAAGGAAACGCTTGCAACGCAGGCTACTTACAAGAGCCACTGATGGGCTCCTGCCAATTGCAAGGGGTGAATCTCGGATCCTTTTTTCCTTCGTTGTGGCCCTTTGTCTTTGAGAATAGTGAGTTTAAAATATCAGCTGTTTTATGTGGCCAAAAAGTAGTATTCGCGGAACAAGAGAGGCACTCTTCACTGGCTAATCAGCACATCCACTATCTAACGTGCATTGATCTAAAGAAAAAGTCTTTGATTGATCTGTTTCTAAGAAACACCCAAGGAAACTCGAGCTTGGTACACTATTGAAAGATCATGATGCAAACACTATGCATTAAACGTAGCGAGCAACGCGGATTTACAACTTTCTTTCTACTTTTTTTTTTTCATTTCAATAGTGACATCCCGCATTTATTGCTGTTTTAATAAAATTTTTAAATAAAGTACTCTATTTGAAAAAAAAACTACATTTGAAGATTAAAAGTTTGAGAAATATCCAGTATTTCAAAATGCTCGAAAAGCAGTCTCAGGTAACCTAATCCCCCCTCACCCCCAACCCCTTCCCAAGAGACTTGCGCCTCTGGCATCATTTGGTCCGTATACTCGTTAGATGTCACCTCCCCGTAAAAAATCTTGTCTACGGGCCTGCACCACCCCTACTGCTCTCCCCCACCCCACCCCCGAAATTATATATCTTTCAACTTCTCACGTCTTTATTGTTTTTTAATTTGTTTCACGACTTTGTTTTTTCAGAAAATTTGGAGCCAATCTATTCTCACAATTGTTTGCGAGTTCGGGCTGTTAATCACACGATAACACTTAAAACTACACAATCTCCCACATGTCTCATCTAGCAGCGGTACAAGTTTGATTCTCAATCCGATTTGGCTACAAATTCTTAAAATTCCTGTCAAGGATATTATTAACCATTATCTTTTTTCACCCAAGCATTACCCTCATCAACATAATGTTGATCAGTTTTCAAAAATAAAAGTTCAATTCTATTTCATTTTCGAACGTTGACGTCAGGCAGTATATTTTCTTCATAAAATAATAGAAGTCGATAGCTGAGCCATACGCTCATAACAGACCTTCCAAGAACTAGCTTTCACTATTATAGTGCCGGGAAATATCCGTAGGCACAGGCTTTCTTTCTAGGATGGTCGCAATGAATAATTTAGATTTGAGGCCTAATTACCATAATCGGCAGAATGTTGATCAGCTTTTAAAAAGAAATGGTCAATTATTTCATTTTCGAACCTTGGCTTCATTCTATGATATGCCATGCTGTGCTTTATTTATCTCTATTACAAGCATAGGCTAAACCCACATGCTGTGGGTTCCACGACGGGACTAGCTCTCACCATATCATTGCGCTACAAATGTCCGAATCCCTGTAACGGTAATTGCAGTTTGGTTTCTATCCTTTATGATTTTTTTTTTTCAATCTATTTTAAGCCTAATTGTCCATTATACATTTAAAAAGCAATGTTCAATTCCTTCATTTCGGAAATTTGACATCATACTATAATTTTCCTTACTTGAAGGAAAGCTAAGCCACACCACACAACTGAGGCTCCACGAACCAGGTTTCAACTGACTCCAGTGGACATACCAGAATTCCTGTGAGTACAGATTCGTTTTTTATTCCTTATAAATTATAGATTTTATAAATTCCCAGAAGTGGAAGAATAAATAGGGATTCAAGAAGCTACAAGCCTCTTGATGTTCTATTTCTATATTTGTACTGTATATTCACATGCTTTTGTATAAGTAATGGAGAATTACATATAACCATCGACCATTCAAGCTGATGGCATTAATATTCAAGAAAAGTCATATCACTCATTATTCTTGTTCATTCGAGCTTTTTTTTTTGGATAAAAGAAAGTATCACCAATTACATTATGAAAAGAAGGAATAACAGAGAACACTTCATAACAGCTTCGCTAACTCTACAAATACAAAGTCGCGTTTGCCACTTATCATAGAGTTCTTTATCGAATAGAAAGTAACGAGTGAATTATTGTCATAAGCGAATGATTTTGTCACCCAAACCTGCTTTTCAATCTTGAATAAAATCCGCAGATTTAAGGGTAAAATAATGTTGTGAAGATCAGATCTGAGCAGTAAAACGTGTCAATTCAAAAATGGTATGGCAGGCTCACGTCGCAGAAGTGATGTGGACTTGTCTCACAATGTGTCTTTCTAATCATGATAAATCTTTTATTTCACAGAAACTGAAATATCAAGTAAAAACGCCAAGCAGGCACAATATTGCGTGCGTAGCCTCTTTCAAGTGTTTAGGCTCTGTCAGGTTTGTTTACAGTTTTTAATCGTTCTTGTATAAAAAAAAAAACAGTTAAAGCTCGATCTCACAAAGAAGAATCAGGCCTGAGTAGCCCTTTGTACAGGTGTCCTTAGACTCTCCGTATGTGCTGTCACAACGTCACTGTGACCAGAGCAAAAGTTTAAGCCAAACAAATCAGTGCGATCAGGCATAAGAAAATAGAATCATACCCCGTTACCAACAGGTTGCTGAAGGTATTTAGTTCCAATTTGTTTGCGGTTTGAGGCTTTGGATGAAAGAGCACTGCTTGGTACATTCTTAACAATCAAAATCATATTGTGTCTAATAGAATCGGACCTAACAGTTATCTCGATACTACGACTCGCGGATTTCTCATGATGATACATTTTGTTTTTGAGCTCTTTACAAGAGAAACAGTCCAGTAAATTATTCTGGATCATAAGCGAAAGAGTTCGTCATTTTCGACGTGACTTAAAGATGAAATAATGTTGTGCAGATAAAGATGTGTGCTGCACACCTGATAACTTCACGGCCTTTCAAGATTAAACTCGTCAACGGTATGGCAACACGCTATATAGTCAAAGCCATACCAGGCCTTTCCCGTTTTCTATGGCGCGCAGGGCTATATAAAAATTTCAGATTAGTTAAAAAAGCAAGTTTGCTGCTGTTTAATACAGAAAGATTGATTGATTTGTGCCCTTTCAGAAGAATACTTGACCACAATTTTACTGTCTTCATTGACTGAATGTGTTCATCAAATCCTACAATAAAATATACACAGAAGGAAAACTAAATCACTGTTTAAAAAATACTGCAACACTTAGGAGCCTAATCGGAGCCCGAAAAATGTCAGTGGGCGTTATCCCTTTCATGCTACAATTAAGCTTAAGCTTATGTAAGGGAAAAGTACAAAAATTATTCGAGTCTTTTCAGTGCATTAGAATTCAAGCCGCGAGGAACGACGTGAGGCGATTGTATGACTGGATATGTAATTTAGTAGTTTTATTTCAACATTAAAAGATAAGCAAAATTCACATACTGCTCTACGAACAATTAGCAGGGTTAATCTTGGATATATAATACTTGAGCGAAACAGTTCTCAACACAAACAAGTCTGCCGATTGGAATATAACACACATGTGCCTACTCTTCCTCGGCGCCAAGTCCGAATGTAGTTATTTCAGCCATTTACAATCGAAATGTATGGCTTGAAAATTACAGCACTCACCCTGTAACTATGCCTACGCCGCAATTACATCCTTAAAAGATCTGTAAATCGTAGTTATAAATAGAATCAAGAAGGACCTTCTTAATAAAGGTGTCCCAAAACAGTCACCAAGACTTCTTAATATGGCTCTGGTAAGCTCAATTTTTGGGACGCAATTTTTTCAAAGACAACGACAAATACAAAAAAACAAGAAGTGTTTACCTCGAAGGTTCAAGTGTGGCTTTGAAGGGTTGCCATCGCCGTATGAGAACAAACGAAGGGAAAACATACACCAAAAATTAAAGTAGCAGTAAAAACTTCGAAAAAGAACAACATGCAGGCAAACAAACCCTACTTTTCGACTGGTTTGCCCCACATTTTCGCCATCGTTTCGTCACAGAATTTTCACTATGATGAAATCATCCAACGCCATCTTGGAGCACGAAAAAACCAATCGGCGATGGCGATAAGAAATCAGCCCTGGCCTTGCGACATAAGTTTCCTACCCAGTCTTTCTATTATCCATGTCACTACACACCGCAAAATGACAAAAAAACGAAGTATATTCGTAAAAACGTATAGTACAAAATATAATGAGGGTAAATATATTAGGCAATCCAGGAATTACAAATAATTTTTTTTTTTCTTCTGAATGTACAATTGGAAATGAATGAATTTGAGTAAAATGCCCTGTTTAAACAGAAAACAAATAAATTCCAATAAAAATGTACAACTTCAGCTTACGTCTCATTCTGTTTTTTCCCCTCCCGCTGTTTATCGACAGTGAAATATCACGAAACTATCCACTCCAATTTCCGAGATGCTTCTCACTTTCCTAAGAGAAGAGCTCCAGGAGAAAATCTTTTCTCCTTGAATATCTGCGAAGTAACTTCCAAACAGAGGCGCTGCAAGCCACAATCGCCTATAAAAGGCGGGAATTTTAGTGCGAAACTCACACATCTCTGGCTTCTTATCAGACGCATCATTTCACTCACGCGTAAAAAATAATCGTACGCGATTCTGATTGGACGTATCGTTTTTTGTTTGTTTTTGTTTTTGTTTTTTTGTTCTTTTTTTTTTCAAGTGTGAAAAACGTCGTCCGCTACTCTGATTGGCTAGTACTTATTTGCGTTGCAAATTTACGACTTAGCTTTTTAGTGAGTATATATATCTAAGTATGTATGTAGCTCTGACCATTGTTTACTAGATGGCCAAATGAAGTATAAAACCCACTTCTAAAATTTCTTTTAATATTTCTTAATCAATACCGTGTGGCACGAAATTTTTGCGGGTTCTAATTTTTGCGATTTCTGCGGTTTTTCCAGCGATCCGCAAAAATTAGTTCCCGTAAACAAAAATTACCGCGAACAATTTTCCCGCAAAAATTTACTCCAGAGTAAATATTCTCCAATTTAAATTCGCTGCACAAAAATACAGTACTAAGAAATCGTGTCTGTTCAATCACAACTTGTCAAAAACAACAAAATACTGGTTTATTATTTGAAAATATGTATTTATATTGCACGTACTCAATAAATTAAAAACGAAAATATTATCAATGCTGGGTACTGGGTACTTTATGAAAATCGCAAAAAGTTAATTCCCAGCAAGAAAAAACAATCTGTCCTAATCGCAAAAACTAGTTCCCGCAAATCACAAAAAATCGCCAATCCGCAAAAATAAACTCCCGCAAAAATTTCGTGCCACACGGTATCCAGTTACTAGCATCGTGAGATATTTTTACGAGTCACGCTGTATTTTGGTGACCCCGAAGAGATTTACTGAGAGTATTGCTAAAGGATCTTTATTATCACTTGATTAAGACAGTTATGTAAAATAGGCATCATAGAAACAATTAACGATCTATTTTTGTTACATATCTGCGGAAAACGTTTTTATTCACAGTCCGTGATTTTTCATTAGTGATCAAACAAACATAAACAGGTATAGCCATGAAAACAGTTGTGCTAGCCAGTTTTCGTTGTCATATTTTGTAAGACTGAATGCCGACATAGTTAGGCTCAAACTCAAGCCCCCTTAAGTTACTTATACATTCGCTCCTCTCAGCCAAGAAAGCAACTTCTGTGAAGACAAACCGCAAAAAAAAATTCTTAAGGTAACACTTTGCTTCTTGATTAATTAGTCAGAATTAATTTTCGCGCGGTCTTTGACTCTCATTCCTCGTTCTTTGCTCCGAAACCGCACGGAAACGCTTGCGACGCAGGCTTCTTACAGGAGCCACTGACGGGCTCCTGCCAATCTCGGATCCTTTTTTCCTTCATTGTGGCCCTTTGTCTTCGAGAAACGTTTAAAATATCAGCTGTTTTATGTCGCCAAAAAGTAGTATTCGTGGAATAACTCTTCACTGGGTAATCAGCACATCCACTATCTAACAGGCATTGATCTGAAAGAAGTCTTTGATTGATCTGTTTCTAAGAACCACCCAAGGAAGCTTGAGCTTCGTACACTATTGAAAGATCACGATGCAAACATTATGCATTAAACCTAGCCAATAATATGGATTTACAACTTTCTTTCTACTTTTTTTCTCTTTAAATAGCGACATCCCACATTTATTGCTGTTCTAATAAACTTTTTAAATAAAGTACTCTATTTGAAAAATAGAAACTACATTTGAAGATTATAAGACTCGAGAAATGTCCAGTAATTCAAAATTCTCCAAATGCAGTCTCAGGTAACGTTATACCCCCTCAACCGTTACAGCGCCGGGAAATATCCGTAGGTACAGGCTTTCTTTCTAGGATGGTCCCTATGAATAATAGATTTGAAGCCTTGCCATAATCGGCAGAATGTTGATCAGCTTTTAAAAAGAAATGGTCAATTGTTTCATTTTCGAAGCTTGGCTTCATTCTATGATATGCCATGCTGTGCTTTATTTATCTCTATTACAAGCATAGGCTAATACCCACGTAACTGTGTTTCCACGATTGGACTAGCTCTCACCATATCATTTCGCTAGAAATGTCCGAATCCCTGTAAAGGTAACTACCGTTTAGTTTCCAGCCTTCATGATTTTTTTTTTCCAATCTATTTTAAGCCTAATTGTCGATTATACATTTAAAAAGCAATGATCAATTGCTCTATTTCAGAAATTTGACATCATACTATAAATTTCCTTCCTTGACGCAACGCTAAGCCACACCCCACAACTGAGCCTCCACGAACCAGGTTTCAACTGACTCTGATTGACATATCAGAATTCCTGTGAGTACAAATTTGTTTTTTATTCCTAATAAATTATAGATTTTATAAATTCTCAAAAATGGAAGAATAAGTAGGGATTCAAGGAGCTACTAGCCTTATGATGTTCTATATTTCTACACGAACCAGGTTTCAACTGACTCCAGTGGACATACCAGAATTCCTGTGAGTACAGATTCGTTTTTTATTCCTTATAAATTATAGATTTTATAAATTCTCAGAAGTGGAAGAATAAATAGGGATTCAAGAAGCTACAAGCCTCTTGATGTTCTATTTCTATATTTGTACTGTATATGCATATGCTTTTGGATAAGTAATAGAGAATTACATATAACCATCGACCATTCAAGCTGATGGAATTAATATTCAAGAAAAATCATATCACTCATTATTCTAGTTCATTCGTGCGTTTTTTTTTTTAATATAAAAAAAAGTATCACCAATAACATTATGAAAAGAAGGAATAACAGAGAACACTTCCTAACAGCTTCGCTAACTCTGCAAATATAAACACGCGTTTGCCACGGTTCTTTATCGAATAGAAAGTAACGAGTGAATCATTGTCATAAGCGAATGATTTTTTCACCCAAACCTGCTTTCCAAGCTTCAATTAAATCCGCAGATTTAAGGGTAAAATAATGTTGTGAAGACCAAATCTGAGCAGTAAAACGTGTCAACTTCAAAAATGGTATGGCAGGCTCACGTCGCAGAAGTGATGTGGACTTGTCTCACAATGTGTCTTTCTAATCATGATAAATCTTTTATTTCACAGAAACTGAAATATCAAGTAAAAACGCCAAGCAGGCACAATATTGGGTGAATAGCCCCCTTCAAGCGTTTAGGTTCCTTCAGGTTTGTTTACATTTTTTAATCTTTCTTATATCAAAAGAACAGTTAAAGCTCGATCTCACAAACAAGAATCAGGCCTGAGTAGAGTTGTACAGGTGTCCTCAGACTCTCCTTATGTGCAGTCACAACTTCACTGTGACCAGAGCAAAAGTTTAAGCCAACAGATCAGTGGGATCAGGCATGAAAAAAAGAAAACATACCATACCCCGTTACCAACAGGTTGCTGAAGGTATTTAGTTCCAATTTGTTTGCGGTTTGAGGCTTTTGATGAAAGAGCACTGCTTGGTACATTATTAACCATAAAAGTCATATTGTGTTCAATAGAATCGGACCTAACAGTTATCTCGATACTACGAGTCGCGGATTTCTCATGAGATACAATTTGGTTTTTGAGCTCTTTGCAAGAGAAACAGTCCAGTGAATTATTCTTGCTCATAAGCGAAAGAGTTCGTCAATTTCGACCTAAAGTGGCTTTTGCAAAGAGAGCCTTCAAGTGAGTTAAAGATGAAATAATGTTGTGAAGATAAAGATGTGTGCTGCAAACCTTATAACTTCATGGCCTTTCTAGATTAAACTCATCAACGGTATGGCACCACGCTGTATAGTCAATGCCATACCAGGCCTTTCTATGGCGCAAAGAGTTATATAAAAATTTCAGATTAGTTAAAACTTCATCAAACAGTAACCTGATAGAGGCCGTTTTATGGGAGGGATAAACGAAGAAGCTATTATTGGCATGTTTAATAAAAATTCACGACTGGTTTGAATAAAATTCGCGTGATTAAACTTTGACGGTCAGTTTGCATAGAGGAGGGACCGGACTTAGCGAGTGCTTTCTCCGGTTAATGCATTAAAAATTGATATACGCAGTCTAGAGTGCATGCTAGTTTAAGTTTTACAGTGCATTTTAAGATAAGCAGTGGCTGTGGTACCGTGAATTGTTTATCTGTTCGGTCATCATAGGGCAAGTTTAAATTTAAATCTATTGGGTTCTTCCATTTCAAATGAGAAAACCCTAATGGCGATTGTTATTTAAAGTTTTACGAAAGGAGGAATTCTTTCCGACACTGTTCTCGAAACTAAAATTTCAAGGTGACTAGTCCTTTCTAACGAGCACTTTCCAATTCTGGAAAGTGATCTCAAAAATGAAACCCAACTTCCGAAAATAGTTTATGGGGAGGTTAATAGAAATACTTTCAAAAGTATGTGATGAGTAGAATAAATGATCTTGTAATTTTTACCCTTCTTTTAGCTAAAAACATTTCTAGTCAATATTTGCATTTCGAAAAGATGTTTTACAGAATATATTCGCTGGGTTCCTATGAAACAATCATGCCGCAGAATCCCTTCTAGTCTGATGACAGAAACTGAAATATCGAGTAAAAAACACCAAGCAAGCACGATATCCGTCATTCGCTTGTATTGTATAAAGACCTTCTCTTCAGGCGTTTTCTTCAGCTTTATTCACGATTTTAGGCGACTTTGTCCTAAAAAATTATGAATTCAACCTGAAAGAGCAACCCGAAAGAGCACAACCATATCGATGAGGTGTTAGAATCCTTCTTCGTCTTGCGTGCGTGCCATTTACTTTAGGGCACTGCGCATGAGTGCGGCAATAGCGGTCTGGGGTCGCCGAGAGTTTGGGTTATGTGGTAAACGTCAAGGTACTTGAATTATTCAGCAGTTACTTGGGCTCAATGGATTCCTTGAATAAAGATAGCGGCTGAGGAAAATGGATATAACGTCACCTTCTATCTAAAAACTATCCCTCTTCTTGTGATTACGGTCATGTGTGACATTTCACAGTCGTAAGAAAAAAGATCTTGACTCCCGAATCAGATATTTTCTTTGTCCCACGCTCATGTCATGCGGATTATAACATCCTACATTTATTTACCGAGCCTGACATTCGTGTCTTTTTTTATGACATCGTAAATTTCGCATTTTCGCTAAGGGTTTAATATCGAGGTTACGTCTAATTGACACTAATACATATAAATAGAAGGACAGGTTTTATTAACAAAAAGAAGAAATTACCCCTTTCCTCTATCCTTACTGACTCGATCTTCCATCTTAAAATTTCTGTTTAAGTTAAGATATTTTAATCAACAGCTTACGTCCATCACGTTGCATTCGTGATAGAATGAACGGAATTTGGAAGAAATAGACATCACGTGCGAGGACCCTGCTGATTCTTGCTTTGTACAATTAATGTGAATTAGTTTTAATTATAAGTTACTTACTCTTCCTCCGCTAGTTCTTTCGGCGATGATGACAGCGTGCATTTCATGCTTCTTTCAAGCATTATCCCTTGCGGGACAATACACCAAAGGACTCTTGACTAACGTTTATATTTCACGGAACTGTGCTTATATTTTAATATACATTGCTATACTAATATTTACTTTAAAAAACAATAACTCTGCTCTGCTCTTGCACAGATTGTACGGACTCCCTGTATCCAGGAGCTCCTACTGTGGCTCAAAAAGATAAGATAAACCTCACTGCCCACCCCTCTTAAATAGCCTGCCCTTCAAAAGTGGCATCCAACGGGTTAAGCCACTTAAAAATAGTGCATAACGTCATCTTATCCATGCGATAAAAACAACAGGCTATGACGTCATCGGCGTTGATGTACTCCTCCGCAAGTTAATGATATTTCTTCGCAAAAAGGGGCCAAATTTTATCCCTACCGTACTACTAATAATATCGCCGAAAAAGATTGTATGTGGTAGTGTAGTTGACAATTATCACAGAGTACTCATAAAAAGGTAAATAAAATACTCTTAAGGCCGGAAAGACGCATGCATACACATAACAGAGACACGTCAACCTCTCTGGCTTCATTTTTACTCGGATAGTGATTCCATAAAAAAAGTAAATACTTGATTTCCCTTACCCAAAACATTGGCATCAGCCCGACTACATCCTAACAAGGCGAACTATCCTATCACTGATACATCAAGGATAAGCTTATACCCGGCCCTCACAGCGCTGACTGTGACATTGACCATTCCCTGATGTACAGTAATGTGAAACTTCAGATAAGGGGCGAATAAGTATTTTTTGGACTGGGTGATGAAATTTTGGCGCACAAACAATTTATTTCTGTGTCTTTGTCTGTGCAAACTATTTTTTCCGAGTGCTTCATTCTGCGAACAGTTTTTTTTGTTGTTGTTTTTGTTTTTGCCCCACAGTGACCTCCGTTGGCTATTTATGAGTGACTGCAGCTCTTTTTTTTAATACGAGTGTTGTTGGAAGTTATAACTAACAAAGCAATACATTTTTACCACTGATAAACGGTCTTTCTCAAAACATGAACCGCTACAGCACTCCAATCGGAGAATTCATTACCAAAATTATTGACTCGCCGCTTGCTCTTCCTTTGGACAGTGTTTTGGATAACTCAAGGGTATATTGATCAAAAAGAGTTTGGTGCGGAAGATTTAAAGTTTTGTAACAGCAAAGAGTGCTGGATAATGTTGTCAGTTGCTATTGTTGTTTTTTTTTATTATTATCATTATTATTATTATTATTATTATTATTATTATTATTATTATTATTATTATTATTATTATTATATTATGAGCTTATTTCGTGATCAAGTTTGAAAAATAAATATAATAGTCCGGCATACGTTGTTGATCATTACGTAGGAGCAGCTTTTCTTCTCAGTTAGCTTTAAGATGGACCCAGGGACTGAGGAGCATATTTTTTTATTGATCTTTATTTGTAAGGCTAGCTCACGCGTAGCTCGAGTTCAACGAATGGCGAATCGGCGCTTATCTAGGCTCCCCCGGAAAATTTACAAAATTAGACATTCCGAAATCACCGGCATTGCGTTTATTTCTATCAATCCTGAGAAAATTTTGTCAAATTTTCATCGCCATTCTTTTAGTTTTCTGCACAAAAAAGTATAGACACAGAAAATTGTAAATAAATAGCAAGGGCTAACGTATAAAACAAAGGTGCCAAACCCTGATGGATCTAGTCAACAAAATGTTTGTAAGCAAATAGTGAAAAAAGCACGTCTGACTGTACAACTATGAGAATATATTTTCTTTCAAAGAAAATATGTTATGTGCTTTTAACACAAAGATTAGAAGTACAGTCGAATCTCCATTAGCGGCCACCTCTCTACAACAGCCACTTTTTTTGGTGGATAGTCCATACGTTCACTCTTGCTTCAACCTATCTACAATGGCCACTTTGTTCTGTCCCCAAGGTGGCCGTTGTGAAGGTGTCCAGCTGTACTGTTGCAAATGCTAAAAAAAAGCAGGCGACATTATTGGTTGGGCTATAGCCAACCCGGCCCATGACACGGCTGTATTTTTCGTGACCGAGCGATTTGTTTTTCTTTATGTTTTTGTAATTTGGAGAAAGATGAATGGTCCAGTAAATGCCTGTCATTCCTTCTACTTGGTGATCAGATGTGTCAATTCATGAGAATGTAAAACACAGAAACTGATACTTATCCGGAACAAGCCAGAACAGTAAATTGGCCGTCCAACAGAAATTTTAAAATGATGTTTGAGAACTCAATATATTATACCCTTGAATCGCCAAACACTCAAAATCTCAGCACAGGTGACAAATCCGTTTGGTTAGCCTGCGCGGGATGGAGCTGCAGAAGAGTTTGTCTAATGGTCGTGGGTCGTGGGTCGTGGGTCGTGGGTCGTGGGTCGTGGGTACAAGTCGTGGGTCGTGGATGTGGGTGTGGGTGTGGGTAATGATTAAAAATTAATTTTTAATCATAATTAATCATAATTAACAATGTTACTAATTTTTGACAAATATTAATAATTTACAATATTACAAGTTTTTGATTTTTTTAACTACTCGTTAACTAATAACATAACAAAACAAACATAACACAATGTATGAAAATGGGTGGGATTGGGAAAAGGCAGGAACCCATAGGAGCTATTTTCAGGACTGTTGTAATCTCTTGATAATATTTTGAGAAAATTTTTTTTGGTCAAACGCTTGAACAACACGCACACAAGTTAACTTAATGCTAAAAAGAGCAAATCGGAAAATTAAGGAAGCCGGGATGAGTTCCATAGTAAGAGTAGTCAATCATTATTTATCTGAATACGCAATACGATGCTTATCTTTGAATTGATCCGAATTAGTAGACACGAAAGAAAAGTAACGAGTTTGGAGCAAAAAAAAAATTTATTGAAAACTACAGGCTATAAAATAAAACCCAGAGAGGGTGGGGAGGGTAAAACAAGCGAGACGACGCTGAACTCTATATAAACGAGAAGAAACCTGACGCATGAGAAAATGCAAGGGGTGACAGGCCGCACATCTATACCGGCGTGAAACCTTGTGTAAACCTTTTATATTTTAACTCTAACGAGCTTGTCCTTTAGGGATTTTCCTTTCTTGTAGGAAATGATAGGTGGTTTTTAAAAATTTGGCGAAGTAACGGTTGGTTTTCTATAAGATTCCATTTTTTCATTAAAACTTCTTTTAAAGTAGACACTGAGGGCTGGTACTATGTCACGAAAGGCAATATTTCTTTTTCCTCTAGATTTTTCCTTGAATCTTGTGCCTTTGTATACAACCGTGTCTAAAAACATAGTCTCAGTGTCAGATATTTCGGCCGTGAATTTGATAGTTGGGTGATGTAGTGATGTTGTTCGATGAAGGCTTTGATGTCTGGTTTACTTATGTCCCACAGGGAAAAGATATCGTCAATGTAGCGTTTCCAAACTATAGGTTTAAAAACTGTTCTGCTTAGAATTGTGTTTCAATATGTGCCACGAAAATATTGGCAAAAGAAACTGCTGTCTTTGTGCCCATTGCAGTACCATGGGTTTGTAGGTAGTGTTTTCCATTGAACTGGAAAATGTTTTCTTTAAGGATTAGTCTAAGCATTTTCCGCAGGTAATGTGTAGGAATAGGAGGGTTGTCTTCAGAAGTTTTCATATGCTTTACAGACAATTTCAATGCCCTTGTTCTGTGGTATGTTTGTGTAAAGACTTGTAACGTCCATCGAAACAAGAAATGTTCGTTTTTTCACCTTTGTGTTTTCAATAAAATTTATAAAGTCGGCGATATCTTTAAGGTATGATTTCTGTATTTTTGATATTGGTTGCAGTAATGTATCAACGAAAGAGGAAATTCTTTCTGTTGGACCATCGCAGCCGGAGATAATTGGTGCTCCTGTAATGGTTGGCTTGTGAAATTTTTTTGTTTTTTTTTTTGTTTTTTTGTTTTTTTTATATGTTTATTGATAATCACATTAAATAATTACATTTACAATACTACAAAAACAAAACAAAAAAAAAACACTTTAACAAGAGACATTAACAGAGTAAAGCAAAATTAATTGTCAAATTATTACAGGGCTAAAAGAAATTATAAAAAAGTACAACAGGGCAATGAAATAATACGGAGTTAACACAGTTAACTTAAATAAGGCATCAGTATCCACTTTCTTTTAAAGAATTCTTTGTTGCTGATTTTTTCTTCTGTTTCATATTTAGTGATGATCTTGGCTCTAAATCCATAAATGTTTGGAAGGATTTGTTTGCTCCTGCAGTCCCACAAATAGAGTTTTCCAATAATTATAAAATAGTTCAGCAATTGAAGTAAAGGGCAAGCATTTTCCGTCAAAATTCCAAAGAGACGAATTCGTTGATTCGAAATAAGGCACCAATATAGTTCAAATTCAATCCAAAACTGTTTAGAGCGTGTGCAGTTATAGAACAAATGGGTTATTGATTCAGGTTGATTGTCACAGAAAGCACATAAATCATTTGTTCTAAAACCTATTTTATACAACTTTGTATTTGTGTAAAGAATTGAGTTAATTAATTCGACAACGATAGAGTGTGGCAGCTTAAATATTTGCTTCAGATTGTCGCTGTTAAAATGAAAGTTACTCTGTAATTTTTGAATAATATTGGGCGGCTTAGCTTTTTCTCTGATGAGTAGGTTGTAGTAATTCTTTGATTTCCCTTTCGTAACATCAATTGTGCCCACCACAAATGTTGGTGAGTTTATGGAAGGATACCTGTCATAACTTCTTAACGATAATGGAATGGACCTGCGTAAGCCAGCCCATTCTAAGATATTTGTTTTGCATATTTTTTTAGACAGTTGATTATAAGAATCAGTACTGTTCAGACTAAATAAAAGATCCTGAATGCAAATGACTCTCGCATTAACATAATGTTTATAATAAACCGGCTTGTTTTCTACTTTTATTTCTTTGTTATTCCAGATTATCGTTTTCCAATCTTCTTCAGTGGCAAACGTTTCACGAAATTGCGACCACCATAACAAAAGTTCCTGATAAAATTGAGAAGGAATTGTGTAATCCGAGGTATTGTAGTTGCAGTTAAAAAAGAACAATCCCCCAACCGAGCTCAGTATGTGTTGTAGGTAGCTTTTCCAAGTTCCATTAGTTCCACTGAAGATACGTTTTAACCAAGCTAATCTCAATGATTTAACCATGCACTCGAGATCAACCATTCTTAGCCCTCCCTCTTCGTATTCGTTTATAACTGAAGCTCTTGTTACCTTATCTACCCCTTTCCAGAGAAATTCAAACAGTATTTTATTCAATTCTTTTAGCAATTCCTTGGGAGTTGGAAGGATCGAACAAATGTAAATATACTTAGGGATAAGAAAAGATTTGATTATTGTCACCTTACCGTATATCGACAGGCCTCTAGCGGACCATATATTTATAAGTTTTTTAATTGAATCCAGTCGTTCTATAAAATTCTTTTCTTTAAGCAATTTTTGGTCATAAGTAAAATATACACCTAGAGCTTTTATTGGCTCGTCCGGCCATTTAATACCGAATGGTTTTTCTTTATAATGTCTCTTAGATCCAATCCACATACCTTCAGTATTTGAACAGTTAATCTTGAGTCCGGAGAGAATTTCGAATTTGTTAAGTACTTCAAATAATCTTGCGGCCGAGCTTGTGTCAGCTCATAACACAGCGGTTGTATCGTCTGCAAACTGTAAAAGCTTAGTTTCCTCAGTTCCTATTGTGATTCCTTTAATTGACTCTTTTTGCCTTATAGCAATTGCTAAAGTTTCTACAGCAATTATAAATAAGTAAGGAGAGAGTGGATCACCCTGCCTAACACCGCGTTCCAGAGTAAAAAAGTTAGAACTAACGCCATTGTTTATAACACAGCTTTGAAAGCTGTTATAAAAGGGTTTCACCCATTGAAGGGAGTCTCGACCAAAGTTAAACTTTTTAAGACTCTCAATGAGAAATTCCCACTCCACACTATCAAAAGCTTTTTGAAAAACTATAAACAGCAGTAAACCTGGGATGTTTTCCTTAGCTGTGAAGTCCATAATATCGAAAATAGAACGTATTGCTTCACCAATGAAACGATCTTTAACATAACCAGTCTGGTTGTAGTGAATGATACTGGGTAACACCTTTTTAACCCTTGCTGCGATCACCTTGGACATAATTTTCGTATCTACATTAACAAGAGATATTGGCCGCCAGTTTTCGAGGAGAGCGCGATCTTTTCCGCTTTTCTCAAGCAGAGTAATTACAGCCTGTTTTTGTGAGCATGACATTTCCCCTTTTTCGAAGCATTCATTTGCACACCTGATAAAACTTTCGCTTATTAAAGGCCAAAATTTTCAATAGAATTCAGCTGGAATGCCATCATTTCCAGGGGATTTATTACTCTCAAAGCTATCCAAGAGTTCAAAACATTCTTCTGGAGAAATAAATCCTTCACAGGAATTTTTTTCCTCCTCTGAAAGCTGGGGAATATTCAGATCGTTCAAAAATGAAGATATTTTCTCTCCTATATTAGGACTATTAATGCTGCTTTTGTACAATTCTCTGTAAAAACGTTCTTGTTCTTTTAGTACACAGTGCGGATCCGTTGTAATTTTACCATTTATGCACAGTTTTCTTATATGCCTCTTAACGTGGTTCCTTTTTTCTAAGTTTAAAAAATATTTTGTGCTTTTCTCTCCATGTTCATGCCATCTAGCACGTGCTCGTATTATTAATTTTCGTTAGAGTGTAGAAATCTGGTATTCTAGATGGATTATTATTTTCTTGTCATGTCATCAATAAGAGTTTCACGGGGAAGATCCGTAATTAGGCGCAAGACCTTGCTGTGCGTTTCTTTCACCACGGGTTCAGAGAGAGGTCTGTAGTTATGTTTGTCGTCGATTTGTATTTGACCCTCTCTTATTTTGTCAGTTTTGTTCATGACTACTGTAGTACTCTCCTTGTCCGCTTTTTTAAGGTTGATGTCTGTGTTTTGCTTTAATCCTGTTAATGCTTCGTATTCCTTGCGTGACGAGTTATTTTTTGGCCTTGTTATTTTTATCTCTGCGAGTTGTGATTTAACTTCTTCCAGATAGCTCTCGAGGGCTACTGATGGTTGAACCGGTGAGTTCCAGTCAGATTTAACGTAGAAAGGGTGAACTTCCCTATTTTTTCCGTGGAGCATAAATTTAAGGCACATTTTCCGATTTGCTCTTTTTAGCATTAAGTTAACTAGTGTGAGTGTTGTTCAAGCGTTTGACCAAAACAAATTTTCTCAAAATATTATCAAGAGATTACAACAGTCCTGAAAATAGCTCCTATGGGTTCCTGCCTTTACCCAATCCCACCCATTTTCATACATTGTGTTATGTTTGTTTTGTTATGTTATTAGTTATCGAGTAGTTAAAAAAAATCAAAAACTTGTAATATTGTAAATTACTAATATTTAACAAAAATTAGTAACATTGTTAATTATTAATTATGATTAAAAATTAATTTTTAATCATTACCCACACCCACGACTTTTACCCACACCCACAGCCACACCCACGACCCACGACCAGAAACGCTGCAGAAACAATGGCCTCCCACGGTCCCCACGAGAAAAGCTTCAACTTTTTACAGTTCTCTCCCTACGTGTGAAAGGTAGCTGAAGGTCTCTCCTTACAAGAAAGGAATATACTATTTGTAGATCGCTACGTGAAACAGAAACATATTCACTTGGATACCGATAGTTAGGAATAGGAGGGCTTTTAATGCAATGTCCGTCAGAAATAAAACTGAAATTTAACTTGCCTTGCCAAAAACACAGGTATTAGGAACCCCAAACATTGACCCTAGAACGGCCATAATTTTTGGAATTTCCGGTTAGATCTAATCAGTCACTTGACACTGTCATGCCATATTATGGGAAGGAGGTGCGTTGTTGATAGTCCTGGTTAAAAATAACGCCAATCGGTTCTTGTTTCAAAGTGCAAACTTGCTAGGTATTTTTATTCATAACCGTACAAGTTACTATACAGCCTCGACTTTAGAAAGGCGCAGTCGGCAGACCAATGAACCCCCATTGTGGGGGTCTTGTTGTGTATGGGATGAAATTGTTTAGAATGAGTTCTTTCTTCCAGTCATAGTTCTTCCTAACTCAAAATTTTATTAGCGGAGCTCCACGCGCGCGCGAAGCGCGCGTGGGCGGAGCCCCATTGCTAAGTAAATCTACCCATCCCAGAAAATTTGGTAATCACGTGACCGTACACCGACCGACCGACCGCCGTCCGTCCGCACCACAGGAAAACCAATGTTTACTCTCACACTTTTAGCTACTTTGGGAGCCCAAGAGAAAACTAATTGCACAGGCTGCACATCAATGTTGTGATCAATTGACAGCTATCAAAACAGAGCATCCGCTGACAAGTATCACCTGACCGTACCACGGGCTCAAGTGTCGACCCATCGAGGTCGAGTATTTTTTTAAATTTATCCGCTGACAAATTACCAGTTTCAAATGATCGCAGGCTCAAGTTTATTTTTTCCAAGGATTCATATCAAATATGTTGTGTTTATGTCACTATGGCCCCGCACTATTAGGATTTTGATTTCAAACTGACCTCGGAAGCGAAAATTCATCCAGTTTTTTTAAAAGTACAGGCGGGGAAGACCATATCTTACCATGGTCACGCGTTGGTCACGCTCTACGCCCAATTTTTATACTCTGATTGGTCAAAATTTGACAGGTGAGTTTATGCGGAAAAATTATGCAGCATCTTGAAAGTAGTTTACTTTGACAGCTGAAGCTGACAGAGTTTTGTGTCAACTTGTGATGTTTTTAACTGTCTTTTTCCTCTGGAGGTACAAAATGAAATACAGCTGCTATCAAGAGTCTTCTGTTATTCATGGCTGGTCTGTTTACTGGGTTTTGGTTGAGAAATGCGTCGCTTGTCAAAATTCGGTAATTCGATTTCGGATGGCATCGTTTTCGTTTTTCACCTTGCTTAATGCGTAAGAGGGTTTAAAAGTCTTAAGGAACTGTGGCCTCCCTTGATAGCTTTCAGGAACTGAATCTCGAATGGTAAGCCTAAGTAATTATTGTATTTGATGTTTGTGTTTCATGAAGTCTTGCACAGTTCACGCTGACAGTTTATGCGGCAAGTTTATGCACGTTTGCAGGATTTGAGTCAATGATCTGACCTAGTATTAGGTTTGATATAAGCTTACAGAACTTTAAAAAGCCTTCAGATATATTTGCTCACCACAAATAGAAAGAAAACGTTCCGAAGGATATTTAGTTATAATTTTGGCTGTAGAAAGAAAACTTTGAGCGATTTTCTTGCTTCGAAGAGTTCACCTTCGAAAACAGGAAACACCGCGCTGGGAAGCCGGCTAAAACATAAACTTAAGCTTTATGCTTAAAGACTCAGGATTTTTAGAGACACTGTAATACTGATTGTTAGTAGTCTCTCTTGCAATTTTAATCGCTTGTCCGTGCCATTTGTTTTCATCGTTCATGACCATCGCTTGCAGGAGTACTCAAAAATGTCGCGCGTATCAAACGCTTTATAAGATTACACATCGTTATAACTGAAACCATTAAATAACAAAACAAATAATAATAAATTCGCTATTATGTTGAAGCGTAACTCTGTTAATGTTCATTCAAACACTCGACCACACTGACAGCTCGCACTATAGAAACGAGAACCAGCTGGCCGTATGGGTGATTTTGGAAATTTTCTGAAATTTTTGAACGGTTTGGCTCGTCCTGAATATTGACTGAGTGCAATTTGTCTAGAAAAATTGTGAAATACCGCATTCTGTCCGAGCTCTGTATGATAAATAGTACTGTTTCACCTCAAATGTGGTGTATAAAAATTATAAAAGGTTGGTTTAAACGCCCCCAGATTTGTTGGCAAGAATTTGTAAAGTAAACCTGTCGAACGCAAAAAAAATTGCCGTGATTTGTTTTCCAAGAATTTGTTTTCGAGGCCTAATCTACTTTGATCTTGAATGTGATCGAAGATGTTTGCTATTGTTTGGGTGTACATATAAGGCTATCAATTCGATGTAAGATGTTTCAGTCTAAAATAACTTAGCCTTTCCCTCAAAAGTCACATGAATGTACCCTGAAGTTAATGATTTGTGGATTAAAAATTTATTGTTTGATTTAAATTATAAATTTATTAAAATTGGAGCTTCGCTTTTAGCCCTGGCTAAATCTATATATTACGGAAACTATTTGGTTTTGAAGCAATGAAGACTGGATTTTTGAAAATACAAGACTGCAGATACTCGTATTATAGACTTGAATATGAAAAGACACCTCGCCAAATCAGTTTATATTTTAGCCTGCAGTGCAGGCGTTTTCTTCGGGTGCGCGAATGTTTTTGCTCGCGAAAGTGCCATGTTGAAACTCCCGAAGAGAGGATGAAATGGGGCGAGTCAAAGGGAGCGGGGAGGGGGCGGAAAGAGAGAGAGGAGAAAATCACATTTGCTCAGTCAAAACATAGAACCCTCCAGAGCATAATCTACTCGCCAGAAAAAAACGTATTGGAACAAGCAGCATTTTGGTATGAGATAAAAGGGGTGTAGGTTTTAGCACTATGAGCAAATCTTATCCTGATGCCAGTGTATACGTAGAAAGCGCTTTGACTTTCTTATCGCGTAATACACGCGACATTCCCAGCCGCTCCAATTCAAAAAGACTTGTTTCGACAGCCGAGTTAAAATTCGAATTTATGTCCACCATTTCTGAATTCAGAATAATTCTTTCCCGCAGTTGCGTGCAAACGAAACGGAATAATTAATACAGACTTACAGTTAATTGGCAGGCATCAATCTACTTCCCCTATGCGGCACCAATCAGGAGCTCCGTTTTCCAGCGTACGGAGTTTCCCAAAAGAACAATGATATCGGGCAGGCGTATTTTTTCTCCCCTCCCCCTCCTCCCTTTCCTTCTTTCGCTCTCGCACCTACCCTAAGCGGTTATTATTTCTACTCTCCCCAATCTTCCTCTGTCATAAAATCAAACATGGCGGCTACAACATTACGAACATGAACAAGCTTTCGCCCACCCAAAATACGCCTGCACTGCAGGCTATTAATATTTAAAATAAAAAACTTGTATTTTCATAAGATAAAATGTTTTCCTACCTATTTCTAAATGGCCAAAGGCTAATTATTATAGCCTGTGAACAAGCTCTCTTTTTGGGGAAAGGGTGAAAAAATCGAGGCTTGTTGTTGAGCTTCGAAGAGCCAAAGCTCTAGCAGACCTAGTGTCAGATCGGTATTTTGTGGAGAAAGAGGTATCCCTCAACCCAGAATCGTTTGGTGGCATCTTGAAGGTCATCAGAGATAGCAGTAACAGAACGTGCCCATACATTTCCTACCGTGGTGAAGATATATTTCTTTGGACTGCAAAACAAAGCAAGCAGATAGCTTTCTGAAAAACGAAACTTTCTGAAAGCTATGTTAGCAAGCACGGAGAAATGTCTGTGGATGACCTCTTCAAAAAGGAAAGCTTATTAAGAAATTTTCACGTTTTACCTAACCTGTCAACAGGCTCTCTGTTTGGGGAAAGGGTGAAAAAAATCGCAAGGTGAGGGAATGGAAAGGGTGAGAGCCTGTAGAAAAACATCTGAGGCCGTCGTTCCACGGCAACCGCTGAGCATCAGATCCTGATGCAAGCTATTGGTGAGAACACTGACTTTTGACAGGTTTGATTTACATCGCTTTTTTGGTCGGCACGTAGCACGCGATTTATTTTAAATAATCGCTTGTAAACGAGTCTTCTGATCTTTAACATGGCGTCTTCTGGAGCTTGCCTGGTGAGCTTTTTTGGCGGCAATAAGCACGTGGTGTAAGCAGAAACAACAGCCGCAGAAAATCAATATGCGTGTCACGAACTCTCAGTATGAAATAAGCGGCAAACACTCAAGAACATAATCTACCCGCCAGAGAAGAAACTCATTGGAAAAAGCAGTTTTTGGCACGAGGCAAAAGTTGTGTGTTGCCTACCGATCCCCTTTTTACACGCGAGAGTGATTACATTCCAATGTATCCAAGTGACAGATAACGATCTTGCTGACAGATGATCGGCAATTACTAAGACAAGAAGGCGGAGTAGCGACCTCAAATGTTTGTTTACAGGCTCTCACCCTCTCCCTTCCCTCTCCTCGCGATTTTTTCACCCTTTCCCCAAACAGAGAGGCTGTTCACAGGCTAAATTATTATAACATTTCGAACTGCCTTTCTTTTTTTTTCTCAACATATAACCTTGATAACTCTACTTCCGTAGAACTATTTGCTTAATAAATCTGGTCTTGTTTTTACCCTAATTATATGTTTTAGACAAGACCCTCATGGACAAGGTTCTACAAGTGATTTACCCCGGCATGATTGCTGCAGATTTTCTTTTGAACACTAAACGAGTTGTCCAAGCTATCGTGCTGTGGAAAGAGTGCTTAACATTCCTAAATAACAAACACTTAGAAAAAGAAAATGACCTTGCCAGAGAAGTGAGTATGATGCTGTACAAGAGGCTGTGTCTTGGGTATGCTGCTATTTACAAACTTTCTCCCGCTATAGAATCTGGCAAAAAGCTTTTAGTCCTGGTTCGTAAATGTAAGAGAAAAAAGGAAGAGGGTGACACAGCCTTCCTGCTAGCAATACCGTACTATCAAAAAGGTGAATACAAGGAAGCACAACAATATCTTCAGAAAGCACTTACCATCAAGACAGAAATTGGCGACAAACACGGACAAGCGTCATGCTACATAAACCTAGGAATCGTGTTTCATTCTGTCGGAGAATATGCCAAGGCTGAAGAATATCTTCAGAAAGCAGTTACCATCAACACAGAAATTGGCGACAAACACGGACAAGCGTCATGCTACATGAGCCTAGGAAACGTGTCTCGTTCTGTCGGAGAATATGCCAAGGCTGAAGAATATCTTCAGAAAGCAGTTACCATCAACACAGAAATTGGCGACAAACACGGACAAGCGTCATGCTACATGAGCCTAGGAAACGTGTCTCGTTCTGTCGGAGAATATGCCAAGGCTGAAGAATATCTTCAGAAAGCAGTTACCATCAACACAGAAATTGGCGACAAACACGGACAAGCGTCATGCTACATGAGCCTAGGAAACGTGTCTCGTTCTGTCGGAGAATATGCCAAGGCTGAAGAATATCTTCAGAAAGCAGTTACCATCAACACAGAAATTGGCGACAAAGACGGACAAGCGTCATGCTACATAAACCTAGGAAGAGTGTTTCTTTCTGTCGGAGAATATGCCAAGGCTAAAGAATATCTTCAGAAAGCACTTCCCATCAACACAGAAATTGGCGACAAACACGGACAAGCGTCATGCTACATAAACCTAGGAATCGTGTTTCGTTCTGTCGGAGAATATGCCAAGGCTGAAGAATATCTTCAGAAAGCACTTCCAATCAACACAGAAATTGGCGACAAAGACGGACAAGCGTCATGCTACGGAGGCCTAGGAAACGTGTTTTATTCTGTCGGAGAATATGCCAAGGCTGAAGAATATTATCAGAAAGCACTTCCCATCAACACAGAAATTGGCGACAAACACGGACAAGCGACATGCTACGTGAACCTAGGAAACGTGTTTCTTTCTGTTGGAGAATATGCCAAGGCTGAAGAATATCTTCAGAAAGCACTTACCATCAACACAGAAATTGGCGACAAACACGGACAAGCGTCATGCTACATAAACTTAGGAGGTGTGTTTCTTTCTGTCGGAGAATATGCCAAGGCTGAAGAATATCTTCAGAAAGCACTTACCATCAACACAGAAATTGGCAACAAACACGCACAAGCGACATGCTACATAAACCTAGGAGGTGTGTTTCATTCTGTCGGAGAATATGCCAAGGCTGAAGAATATCTTCAGAAAGCAGTTCCCATCAACACAGAAATTGGCGACAAACACGGACAAGCGTCATGCTACATAAACCTAGGAAACGTGTTTCATTCTGTCGGAGAATATGCCAAGGCTGAAGAATATTATCAGAAAGCACTTACCATCAAGACAGAAATTGGCGACAAACACGGACAAGCGTCATGCTACATAAACCTAGGAATCGTGTTTCATTCTGTCGGAGAATATGCCAAGGCTGAAGAATATCCTCAGAAAGCACTTCCCATCAACACAGAAATTGGCGACAAACACGGACAAGCGTCATGCTACATAAACCTAGGAAGAGTGTTTCTTTCTGTCGGAGAATATGCCAAGGCTGAAGAATATTATCAGAAAGCACTTCCCATCAACACAGAAATTGGCGACAAAGACGGACAAGCGTTATGCTACATAAACCTAGGAAATGTGTTTCAATCTGTCGGAGAATATGCCAAGGCTGAAGAATATCTTCAGAAAGCACTTACCATCAAGACAGAAATTGGCGACAAAGACGGACAAGCGTCATGCTACATAAACCTAGGAAGTGTGTTTCTTTGTGTCGGAGAATATGCCAAGGCTGAAGAATATGTTCAGAAAGGACTTACCATCGAGACAGAAATTGGCGTCAAAAGCGGACAAGCGACATCCTACGAAAGCCTTGGATCTTTGTGTCTAACTATCGGTGAATATGCCAAGGCTGAAGAATATGTTAGAAAAGCTATTCAACTTAGCAAGGACACTGGAGACATCGAATTGCAGGTTAAAGCTCACCTAAGTCTAAGTTATTGTTCCTTAGCATTAACAGGAAACGCATCTGAAGCTTTATCGAATCTCCGTACTAGCATTGAGAAGTGCGAGATAATCCTTAACTTTCTACCAAACAAAGATCGATACAAGATATTATTTTTTGATAAGCACGCGTCCCCCTATCGACTGTTTAGTTCACTGTGTTGTGCTACTGGGAAACACTATGAGGCTTTACACGTTGCTGAGCTTGGCAGAGCCAGAGCTCTAGTAGACCTAGTATCAGATCGGTATTTTGTGGAGAAAGAAGTATCCCTCGACCCAGAATCGTTTGCTGGCATTTTGAAGGTCATTAGAGATAGTAGTAACCGTACTTGCCTATACATTTCCTACCATGGTGAAGATATATTTCTTTGGACTGTAAAACAAAGCAAGCCGATAGCTTTCCGAAAAACGAAACTTTCTGACAGCTATGCAAGCAAGCACGGAAAACTGTGTGTGGATGACTTTTTTAAAAATAGAAGATTATTAAGAGATTTTCACGTTTTACCTCAAGAGCAATGCGAAGACCGGTCACTCTTCTCCTCGTACGCCAACCAACTTACAAACGAAGCAAATCTGGAAGATAGTCTCTCATCCTTGCGTCCTCTTTTAGATGAGGAAGAAGTATACACAGACCCTGAACCGCCAACACTGTTTGAGGTTTACAACATGTTGATTGCTCCCGTAAGTGACTTGCTAGAAGGATCTGAAATCATTGTTGTTCCTGATCGCTGCTTGTTCCAAGTTCCGTTTGCAGCATTACATGATGAATGTAACTGCTATTTGTCAGATTCTTTCAGGATACGTATTGTCCCTTCTTTGACGACTCTCAAGCTCATTCTGGACAGTCCAGCGGGCTCTCACAGCGAAACTGGTGCATTGATTGTGGGTGAGCCAAATGTGACGGATGTGTATTTCAAGGGAGAGTTAAGGAAACTCTGTAAATTGCCTGGCGCGAAAGCGGAAGCAGAGATGATAGCAAGACTACTACCTGAATCTCACCTTTTAATAGGAGAGCAAGCAACAAAGGAGGCGGTTCTTCAGAGGATACCCTCAGTAAGTCTCGTACATTTCGCTGCTCATGGTGACGCCGAAAGAGGGGAAATTGCTCTTACCCCTCCCGACTCCACTATGGGGATTCCACATGAACAAGACTACTTACTCTCAATGGCCGACATCTCACAAGTTAGACTAACCGCCAAACTGGTGGTCCTTAGCTGTTGCCATACCGCACGTGGACAGATCAAAACAGAAGGGGTTGTTGGAATCGCTCGAGCATTCTTAGGATCGGGTGCACGCTCAGTAATGGTGGCATTGTGGGCCTTACAAGACGATGCAACAGAGCAGTTCATGAGAATATTCTACGAAAACCTTGTCCAAGGAGAAAGTGCAAGTGAATGTCTTCACCGGGCCATGAAGTGGATGCGAAATAACGGTTTCTCTGAAGTGAGGCAGTGGGCACCTTTCATGCTGATTGGGGATGACGTGTCATTCCACTTTGGTGAAGAATTAAAAGTAAAGTGAAGGTAATTGCTTTCCAATAATAAGGGCCATAGGAAGTCTGCCAGGTCTTTTTGTATTGCAGTTTTATCAACTTTACATCATGTACTATATCAATCAACCGTTTCTTTAACATCGAAGATACTAAACAATACTGACCGGACGCTTCAGCTAGCGCTCCGCGTTATCCCATATGTGTATTTGTTGTTAGGCTATAGTTAAGATCATTTCTTTTTTTCCTTCGTCGACTAATGTTACTTTTAGTTGTATTAAGTTGTATTTTTTTTCTCCTGTAAACATGACCCGCCTACCCGCAGGCATGTTATAATTATACTTTTACCTCAAAACAAAAAAAATGTATGTACATATGTAAACACCACAATTATTTGACCACACTTCGGTATTTATCAGTCAAAATCACAACCTATGCATATGTGAGGCTTTGCATTTAAAAACAAAAACACTAAAGCCCCGTATTCCTACAGTAACACAGAATGATTTTAAATCTTTTCTCTTTTCCTTATATATGAAGCACAAATAATTGAATATTGTTTCGGAATAAAAATATTATGGCGGAGATCTAGATCTGAAAATTGATCGAAAACCCCGAAAACTACAAATTGTGGACTGTGTATGGAGTTTTGACCGTAACTAGAGGGCTTTTCACGGACACTGACTGAAGTACAGCAGTACACTGGTTCTAAACTTCGACCAAAGAGGGAAGACTGAGATTCGAGAGGTCATCAAGGAAAGAAGTTTCAAACCTATTTTAGCTGTGCACCCTGTTTTTCATATATGATGCCAATAACTGGAAAGTTTTAGCGGTGAGATAAATTTAAATAAGTAATTAAACCTCTTCCGTGACAATAAAGCCGGAGGATCCCTCTTTCATGTAAAATGAACCTAAATGCCATTTACCTCAGCTGAAGTCTTTTGTAATGAATATATGTGTTTTACTAATTTTTATGTTTCCTATACATTACTGTTGCAGGTATTACACTAACGACACACCATGAAATAACAAAACAGCCCTTCCGCTGAATTCCAATGAGGTAGTTCGTGGTGGAAAATGTAAAGGTCAACCTCTTCAGCATACGAACATAACCCAGACTAGAAGAATTCAAAAGAGAACTGACTTGCTTGGCCCAGCCGCTCATGTTTGTCGACTTAATTATTTTTCCCACTGATTTTAATCTGTGTGTGTGTGTGGGTGTGTGTTTGAGTGTAGGTACCTTGAATACTCTAATCTCTAAAATGTCTTGCAAAAGTGCTGATCACCAGCCTTGTAAAAGTGTACATCGGTAGCTCGGACAAATGATACAACTGTAATTGCGACACGAATAACATTTCCCTATCTATTTAGGTTATTTGTTAACTTACTTTCTTAATTAGTTCCCAGGGCTACAACTAAAAAATACTTTTCACGTAAACGAGATTCTTAATGCAAATTGAAGTGCAAATGCAAACAACACTGCAAGGTTTATAGTTTAGTAGAATTGTATATATTTTAGAATCAATCTCTCCGTGAACATAGAAGTAGTAATTTTGCAACCTTGTCCAAACTCCAAACTAGTCATCACAGTTGTAAACTAAAGATTATTTCATTGTATAATGTTGATGCCGGAGAATAGGTTATATAGTACTTGTTTTAAGTATAATCCACCTAAAAAGCAAAGATTTGGTGGTCCAGTTTTCTGTAGTGCTTTGAGTAGGAACAGCATGTCGCGAATCCGAGAAGGTCGCACATGGAGGTTTCATTGTAATCTGTATATACATGTACGTGATCTATATAAAATGCCAAGACTTGGTGGTCCAGTTTTCAGTAGTACTTTGAGTATTAAAACTAATCTTAGTCTGAGTTTGAACAACATGTCGCGAATCCGAGAAGGTCGCACATGGAGGTTTCATTGTAATTTCTATATATGTAATCCATATAAAATGCCAAGAGTTGGTGGTCCAGTTTTCAGTATTGCTTTTAGTAGGTAAGCTAATTTTAGTAGTTTGAACAGCATGTCGCGAATCCGAGAAGGTCGCACATGGAGGTTTCATTGTAATTTCTATATATGTAATCCATATAAAATGCCAAGAGTTGGTGGTCCAGTTTTCAGTATTGCTTTTAGTAGGTAAGCTAATTTTAGTAGTTTGAACAGCATGTCGCGAATCCGAGAAGGTCGCACATAGAGGTTTCATTGTCATTTGTATATATGTAATCTCACCAGGTTTTTAAGAATAAGGTATATTTGAGATAATAAATTCAACAACGAACACTTTGTTTATCCTTTCGTTGTTAGGGGTCCTCCTGATAATTATCTACTTGCTCTTTAACAAAAAAAATCATTCTAAATTAAAGAGATTTATAATCACATTCACGGTCAGAAACATGACAAAAGTAGTATGAGTTTTAAATCATCTATCGAGTTTCAGTAATCTATGTATGAGGTTGGGAAATCACTATACGAGAATTAGAAATCATAATTCCAGAATGAAAAGGCACTATACGAGAATGAGAAATCACCATTCGAGAATGTAATCGATTTGTGAGATCAGGAAATTACTATACGAGAATGAGAAATCACCATTCGAAAAAGAGCGATGCAGCAACATGAAAGCCAAACATGACAAAAGTGGTATGAGTTCCAACCAACCTTTCGAGCTTCTGTAATCAATGTGTGAGAATTTTAATCACCGTTCGAGATTATCGATTAGGTTTTCTCGAGCCAGCGAGTAAGTACCGCTCAGCGGTTCACGTTCTGCGTTGATCAAACAAAAGAGCTATAAAAGCGTTCAAAAAGGGGGTACTTTACCATGGGGAAGATTGTAATAGAGGGCCAAAAAATGACCCTCCAATACTCGAGCCCGCGTTTTTATTGGTCAATAGGTGACCTTACATGACGTACTTGCTGGGTTGTTTGCCGCTCGCTTGGTCGATCGCTTGTCAGTTGTTAACCGTCGCGTTGTAGGTGCTGTTGCACCATGCCAAAGCGTTCTCCCGCAAAGAGAGATTTTAGACATAACGGGGAGAGAAAAATGAAAAAGAGCAAAGAAGTTGCTTCTTCATCAACCAGCAAAGTGGATGAAGATTTGGTAAGGTCTTTCTGTTTGTTTTCTGTCATGGCACCCCTTTTCACCTTTTCACGTATTAGGGGTAAGCTCATATGATTTCTAGTTCAACTTTTTAATACTTCCTCAGATTTTCTGGAATGAAAAAAGCGTTTGATTCGCGAGGAAGCCAACATATTTATTATACTACTGAGTTGATCATCGTTAAAAAGGGAACTTGTTCTTTTTTCCATGATCGAGGGCAAGCTACCACGACATATGACATGAAGAGCTTTGTTTTGGTACTAGCATGATTTGTAGTGATATTTGGCATAAATACCACGAGTGATATTTCGAAATTGTTATACGTAATTTCAAATTTGAGACAATTTTGAAATATCACAAGTGGTATTTATGCCAAATATCACGTACAAATCATGTTATTATTTGTTTATACTACTACCTGCAAAAGCTTTGTAATTTTCACATGTAGGTATTTCAAATTAAGCTGAAATACCACTTCTCTAAGCCCATCAAATAGCAGTAATTTTTCATGTAGTAGTGTAAGGCGTCTAATCTATCGATTTCCAGGGTTTACCTCAGTGTAAGAACCTGTGAACTTTTTCTTTGTTTCGCACCTTTTGTTTTTCTATGTTCTATTGCATTTACTTCTTTGTTTCCTCTGTTTTACGCCACTTGTGAGTTTAACAGGTTCTTACACTGAGGATGAGCCGATTTCCGTTTATGGAAGTCGAAAAGCAACCTTGAACTGTAGACCATAACAAATAAATATATGGCAGCACTCCTTCATACTTTATCTATCAATAGTTGGCACTACAGCTGCCCCCGCTCTGTATGTATCGTGGTCGGTCAACAGTCTTCTTGTTTGTGTAGCTCTTTAAATAACATAGATTCATAATGGATATTTTCACACATATTGCATACATAGATAAGAACACAAAACAAAAAGTTTCATGCAGTGATTCAGTTCGATTTTAAAGCAGCTCAGATCAAACCATTCTCAGTTTCGAGCTGTTTCGAGAATATTTTATTCTAAAATATAAGCAAAGATTTGATTAGAAGTTTTAATTCTTCACTATTTCTCTTTTACTTTTAACTCATTTAAAATGTTTGATCACGTTGCTCTTGGGCATTCTAGTCAATTAACTTTTAAGACAATACATTAATGAGAATTCGATGAAGAGAATCATTTCATTATGATGGAAAGATATCTGTGGAAGAGCAGTATTCACCATTTTGCATTCCGCAGGAGATACTGAAAGCAAAGTTTATGCAACAATATTGGGAGGGGGCAGACGGACAAGGTGTATTAGGGAATGCAAAAATAACAAATACTTGTGGTTATATAAATGTCACTTAAGATCTGAACAAGTTGAGTAATTCATAAGTTTTTTGGCAAGTCTTTCTTACATGTAGCTGAACCATACATTTATATACAAATATGGAAACCTTGAAAGTTTAGCTCTGTGGATTTGACCTTAAAGTGGAAATCAAAGTTCTATTGTAAGATGATACAAAATATTTTATTTCCTCAAATAAAAGCCATCCCTCTATTAACCACCTCCCTCAAATAAGAAATCTTTTCTAGTAATAGTTGACAATACAGCTCCACCCCCTCTGTATATTGTCGGTCAATAGTATTCTTGGTCATTGTGTAGCTCTTTGAAATATACCAATTCATGATCAAAGATTTTCACACATATTCTGTACAGAAGGTGAGAGTAAAAACAGGAAACGAAAGGTTCCATGCACTGTTTCAGTTCGATTTACACCGCTATGATCTGAAAGCATTCTCTGTTTTGAGAATAGTTTATTTTAAACCATTACAAAAGATTTAATTATTAGAAGTTAAAGTTTTACAAACAGTTCATTTTATTTGCCTGAAATTAAGCCTTAGAAATTAAAAGGTGTGATCAATAATTGCTCACAGATGTCCTTCAGGGGATAAAGTATTAGAATTGGCTAGAACATGCCAAAGAGATAGAGAAAGAGATCAAAGATCTGTGAACTTGTGTCTGGCAAACTATCCAAGTGTTTATATACACAGTCATACACACCTTATAACCTCATCTCCGCTTAACGATGTAACATTTCCCAAGCATTCGTTATATAGACGTGTTCGATATAGCGAACCCTCCACTTAACTAACACATTTCCCCAGTCCCTTTGCATGTTAAATCGAAGTTCCACAATGTACTTCGATCACTAAAACTCCTTTTAAACTATATCATACAGCAGAGAAGTTGATAACGGATTTGTTGTTGTTCTTGTTGCAGGAAGACTAAAAGTGATTAATGAAAGAAGATTATTAAGAAAAATAAATATTAATCTTTTTTTTTTTAAAAAATGGTGTATTCAATTGTATTTAAAACAAAACTTTTGAACGTCGTTTCTCCTTAGACAACAAGTACTCGCACGTCCAAGCTCCTTACAGAGGCGTCTTCTCTATTTTCTAAACAACCATTTTTCGACTAGGTTCTATTTTTTAAGAGCAGGGGATTTTTACATAAAACTTCATTGACAATCATTATCATTAACCTCTCTCATAATATTGGGAAGGCTTTTCGTTGTGCGTGGTTTGTAGAATCTCGTTTTTGACTTTCTTTTACTATTCATTGTAAATATTATTATTCTTTAAAAGTTCATATCTCAGTTTATTTGTTGCTTTGGTGCATGTATGTTCTTTTTATCCCCATATAACGGTGACGTGGGATCCTATTCACCACCGGTGTTTAGTTTTCTGTAAGCTAAAAATAAATTTAAGTAAAACCTTCATACACCAAGAAGGGTGGCTTCAGAAAAGAATAAGGCCCGTAGCCTCCCCGCAGACGTCCTTTGGGGTTCGTTTGTCACGCATTCATTTCTCCCCCACGGACGTCTGCTAAACAGAGCCGACTTTTACGTTCACCAATCACATGCCGTTTACGGATTTTTGTAAAACGTAACCCGAGCCGCTTCTTAAGATTCGCACGATCAATGAGGCTTTTGATCGAGTGTGCGAGAAATTTGTAATTAATACAGAGTTAAACAAGTATCAGAGAGAAGCTATCCTGCAAATTTTATAGCGAAGACCGATGAGTTCATAAATTTGCCGACGGGATTTGGCAAATCCCTTATCTCTCAAGCTTTGCTGCTTGTTTGCGACATATTGCGTGGAACTACTGGACATTACTGCTGATGTACTTGTTTCTCCCCTGGTAAATCTTGAAAGATCAATCTACAAAGCTGGAAAATATTGGTATTCCTGCTGTAACGCTCAGTGATATTAGCAAAGAGAATATGAGGGTTGTCGATAGAGGGACTTTCTCTGTTGTTTACGGAAGCCCAGAAGCTTGGTTGAAGATCGCTCGGTGGAGGAAATGTTAGCGAGTGACTTGTACAGTTAGTATGTGGTCCTTGGTCGGCGACTTTCCCGAGCATGATTAAATATTTCGTCGAGAAATAAAATACAATGAACAATGAAAGGTTCAATGAGTTATTGATTATAAGCATTCTTTCTTTCTTTGAAGGAGCGAGATTAAAGTTTGTTGACAGGTAGGTTAATTTGTCGTTCTAGCTTGAAGTTTGGACTCGGCGGCACCTTGGTCATGTTTACTTAGCTTGTGAACAAATAAAACGCAATGGGAGGACGTGCCTTTTTGCAGAACAAGTTTTCAGATAAACGTTTTTCTGCCGTTGGAAGCACATTGCTGTAGACTTCGAATTTTTTGTTTTACCGACTCTTGAAAAAATATAACCAAATTTTGCGTTCTGGTCCTTGGTTCGCGACCCATGACCTTGGTGGAATTACATTTCGCAAAAAAGGAAATGGCCTTTGTTTTCGAAGAATGCTTTGAATATCTTCCCTATACACGTTTACAAGTTCTCTTTTCTTAATACTTCGAATAGGGTCTATATACAGAGTTAATAGTAATTATTGTTTTCGACCGCGCTGAAAACCGCTCCGCGCTCGTGTGGGAGACTGTTGTCTGAAGTCTTTCAAAGAAAAGCAGATTATTTTATAGTCACAACTTCCGAAAAAAATATACAGCTGACTGCAGCTTTATTGCATCGTTTCTGTGATTTCTTCAAAACGTTTGAGTCGTCTCATGTAGAAGATAGCCGTGCAAATAAATAATTCACTTGAGAATACCAGAGACATCACTTATATCACGGCGCGTGATTGGCTGATCGTGACACAATAACTAACCGCTTATTGGCTTATTCAAACAATCCAGAACGTAAAAGTCGGCTCTGTTTAGCAGACGTCCGTGGGGGAGAAATGAATGCGTGACAAACGAACCCCAAAGGACGTCTGCGGGGAGGCTATAAGGCCCGAGGATGATAATTGGTGGTAGAAATGAATAGTCTGTTGAACGTTGTACTTCGTCTTCGACAACAACTAGTCAAACATTAGAGCTCGTTACAAAGCTTTCTTCTCTATTTTTTCAATCACTATTGATTTTATTCACATTGAAACGTTGCGAGTTCTTAGGCTCAGTAAACCTTGTACCACACATTTCCTAAACTCCTTTTTTTTTATTGGAAATACTTTTCATTGCGCGTGTTGACTAGAATCTCGTTATTGACCCTCTTTTACCATTCATTGTTATTCTTTATTATTAGTTAATTTGTTGTTATAACTTAAGAATCATCTTGTACATGCGTGACCTTGTACTCAAAACCGTGAAGTAAAAAGGTTCATACTCTCTCCGACATCAATAGCACAGCATAAAAGGAGATTTAAGTCTTCGACATATTGTATACCGCATAACCCAACCTAGAGAGTACAGTGGGAGATCGAAGGGAGGGGCCTGGGCCATTATTTTTAGACCAGAATGAGGCTCGAAGAGCAGAAAATGTTATTTTAAACTGGGTCCGCCACTGCAGTAACATCGAAAAGAATGTGGCAGTTTGAAAGTATCAGAAAAGTTCTCGAATTTTATAGACGGTGTTCTCTTGAAAGGAAATTTCTTTCTTCCCAATGACCGAGTACTTTAAAGTCGATGATTACGAAAACTAACGTTTTGGAAACCCATAACCACCGGATTGTAGCTTCCAGTAAGTTTTAACTAAAAAGACTAACGATTGCATGGATAAGAAAAGATTTAAAAAAACCTTCATGACAACAAAATGGGTCGCTTCGGACGATCACCCGAAGATGATAACAAGAAAAAAAGACCAGTCACTTGAATGCTGTTTTTCTAGTCAAACTGTTTCAACGAGTCAAACGTCTGAGCTCCTTACAAAGACATTTCTCCATTTTTTAAAAAACCGAATTTCGAGTAGCTTTTCTCTTTTTTTACGTTTAATGAATTCTTAGCAAATCTTTGAATCAAAATAACTCATTTAAATTTGTTACTAGTAACGGGAAAGGCTTTTCCACGGACATGGTTAGTAGAACATCGTTTATGACCCTCGTTTACCATTCGTTGAATTATTCTGTGTAAGGCATTATTTGTTGTTACAGGGTCAACTATTCTCGAACTTGCTTTGGTGCGTGTAATTTTTTAGCCCTATATAACGGTGACGTGGGAGGGTCGACATTCTTTCCAGAATAAGAAACTACAACAAGACATCTACCGATGAAAAGCAAAACGGACGATTTCGATGCCTAATCACCACCGGTGTTTTTCTTTCTGTATGCTTGAAATAAATTTAAATAAAACCTTCATACACCAAGAAAGATGACTTCAGAAAAGAAAAAGGCCCGAAGATGATTATTGGTGATAGAAAACAATAGTCTCTTGACCGTTATGCTTCCTCTGACAACAACGAGTCAAACGTTTGAGCTCCTTTTTAAGGTATCTTCTAGATTTTCCTAAAAACCATATTTCGACCAGAAAGGACCTTATTCACATTCAAATGTAGCAAATTCTTAGGCTAAACCGTGAAAGACCAACTTTCTACACTCCTTTTTTATTAATGGAAAGGCTTTTCGTTGCGCGTGGTAAGTAGAGTCTCCTTTTTGACCCTCCTTTACCATTCATCATATTATTCTTAACCTTTTACCATTCATTGTTTTATTCTTTAGAACTTTATTTTTTAGCTTATTTGTTGCTATAACGTAAGAGTTATCTTGTACATGCGTGACCTTGGTATCCGCTCAAAACTGTGGTAAAAGGGTCCACACTATTTCCAACATCAATAGCTCAGCATAAAGAGAAATCAAACTCTCTCCGTTAAGTGGAGGACAAGCAATATTGTACGCCGCTTTGATTAAAGGTGAACCCAACCTAGAGAATACTAGCGACGAATTATAGCATGTCGCAGTTTGAAAGTATAAAAAAAAAATGGTGTTCTCTTAAAAGAATTTTTTTTTCGACACGACCGAGTATTTTGAAGTCAATGATTAAGAAAACTCAGTAACATTTTGGGAAGTAACCCTATTCACCAACAGAGTTTAGCTTTCTGTAATCTTTAGCAGAAAGACTGTTGATTGCATGGATGAGAAAAAAAAATTTTAAACCCTTAATACACCAAGAGGGTTTGCTTCAATTCGGAGAAGAATACGACCGGTCGAAGATGATAACTGGTGGTAAAAATTTAGAACATGCAGTCAGTTAAATGCTCTTTTTCTAGTCAAACTGTTTCAACGAGTCAAACGTCTGAGCTCCTTACAAAGACATCCTCTAAATTTTCTTAAAAACCGTGTTTCGAGTAGCTTTTCTCTTTTTTATACTTTTGGTGAATTCTTAACGAAATCTTTGAAAATAACCCATTTAATTTGTTACTAACAACGGGAAAGGCTTTTCAAGGGACGTGGTTAGTAGAACATCGTTTGTGATCCTCTTTCACCATTCATTGAATTATTCTGTGTAAGGCAATCCATGTTTCAGTTTATTTGTTGTTACAAGGTCAACTAATCTTGAACTTGCTTTGATGCGTGTATTTTTTATCAGTACATAACGGTGACGTAGGAGTGTCGACATTCCTTCCTGAATAAGAAACTATGAAAAGAAAGATCGATTTAGACGCCTAATATAACCACCGGTGTTTTTCTTTCCGTATGCTTAAAATAAATTTAAGTAAAACCTTCATACACAAAGAAGGGTGGCTTCAAAAAAGAATAAGGCTCGAAAATAATTATTGGTGGTAGAAAAGAATAGTCTCTTGACCACTGTGCTTCCTCTGACAACATTGAGTCAAATGTTTGAGCTCCTTACAAAGCTTTCTTCTCGATTTTCCTAAAAAACATATTTCGACGAGAATTGACCTTATTCACATTCAAATGTAGCAATTTTATAGGCTAAACTGTGAAAGATCAATTTCCTAAACTCCTCTTTTATTAATGGAAAGGCTTTTCGTTGCGCGCGGTACGTAGAGTCACCTTTTTGACCCTCTTTTACCATTCATCAAATTATTCTTAAATTTTTACCGTTTATTGTATTATTCTTTAGAACTTTACTTTTCAGCTTATTTGTTGCTTTAACGGAAAAGAGATATCTTGTGCTTGCGTGGCCTTGGCATGAGCTGAAAACCGTGCTAAACGGGTCCTCACTATTTCCAATATCCATAGTACAGCATAAGGACAAGCAATACAGTATGTGGTCCTTGGTCCGCGGAAGTCCCCGATGCCCTTGGAATAAGTGTCACACATGGCCATTCCTTGTGTGCTTTTATTCCATTTGTTTTTTATTCACGGTATTTAGCATTCTAGAGTTACGGTGCCTTGATTCTATGCTGGTTGTTCATTTACCGTCATTGCATTCTGCATTTTCTATATTTACGACATTTGGCATTCCGCATTTGGAATTATGTTGCCTCGATTCCATGTTCCTTGTTTCATTTACGGTATTTGAATTCTCCATCCCCATTTTGGAATTATGTTGCCTCGATTCTATTTTCCTTTTTCTTTTTACGGTATGTGCATTCTGAATCATGGAATTATGCTGCCTCGATTTCATGATTCTAGTTTTATTTACGACATTTGCATTCTGCATTTTGGAATTATGTTGCCTCGATTCCATGTTCCTTCTTTCAATTACGGTATTTAAATTCTACATTTCCCATTCTGGAATTATGTTGCCTCGATTCCATGATCATTGATTATTTACTCACCGTATTTGGAATTCAACGTATTTACTATACGGTAATTATGTTGCCTCGATTCCATAGAGTTATAACGAAGTGGCCTGGAAATAACTTGTGAGCGAGGCTAAAACGTGAGAAACTGGAACCGATAAGCAGAATTATTTGAAAAAAGTCACCTTCAATTAACAATTAGTTCATGCGTCAGCGTGCGTATGTCGAGCGTATGCAAAAAGGCCATTTGCACTAAGAGGTCATGTGACATCGTTTTTATGAAAATGAAAGTTATATGATTTTGCCTTCGAAAAATGATTAGTGGGTCATATCTTAAACAAAATAATAGTGATTTGGTTTTTCAAACCCGCACCATTTTCTCAAAATGAGCAAGTTCGTAGCCGGTCACCTGACCACAATGTGTTTTTTAAAAATAAGGAATTACATCTTTCAGAACACAAATTTTGCACTTAATGTTCAAGGGAAATGTTGAAAAGATGATGTGGTAACGTTTACAGCACATCTGAGCGTAACTATCAAACGTTTAAGTAGTTTTGGCCGCCATGTTGGAGGCCAAGAGTATGCCCTCCAACATGGCGGCCAATACAAATCATACTGCTTTGTTGAAAAATCAAAGTACCATAAAATATCTCCCTTAAATTCTTTTTCTCCCAAATTTCCGGTGTAAGATAATTCTTATGTGCTTTGTCAATTTTTGGCATCAGCAAGATTCCAACTCATCGTTTAAAGGAAGAATTCTCCTTGACCTCTTAGTGCAACTGGCCTATTGGGTCGACCCCAAAAAAATTTAGAAGGGTTTGTATGGAGTTTTCTAAGCATAACTGGACTACGATCTTAGAGACAATTTGCCTGGAAATGCTCATTTTTGGCAGGTAGGCCTCTTGGACATTGTTCTTTCAGAATATCCTGACAAATCCCATAATTTCAGAAATTTCATTTTTATGACGTCTTCACTTTAGTACTCTATTGCTGTAATGAACTACGTAATGAAAGACTCGAGGTTTCTGTGACTAGACATCTTAAGAAACTTACAGTGGGTTCCAAGGAGAAATGTTGGTGGTCCACCAATGTCTCCTCTGGCACCTCCTCATCCTCCAGGGTGTAGAGTCCTGTATTCAATGCAGCCCACACCCCTGGCTTCCATTTTCGAAAAGTTTGTTGGGACATAGCTCTAAATGTTCGTTGTGATGGACAAAATTCCTCTTCTGGGAAGTAACATATGGTGAAGTATTACTTTTAAATCAGGTATTTGTCCTTTTTTCTAAAGGAAGCTGTAAACATGGGGTGGGGAGCAAGCAGGTTCATACAAAAAAAATGCCTTACAGAAATACCAGTATGTCTTATTGCCCCACCCTGGGAACAATGAAACACAATGTTTCCTAGAAAGAAGCTCCATGGCAAATCTGTGTCATAAATGAATGAAGTCATAAAGGTGAAAAAAATATAATTATAAAACCTGAAGTTTAGAATTGTCAAATATTTCTCTTTGAACTAAGCATCTCTACAAAAAGTCATGTACTCTTTGTTTACTATACCATATATATTTCCCTTTTCAAAGGAAATACAAAATATGAAATTTAACAACACGAATACCCCTTTCCTGGGTACACATCCCACTCTGTGAACTCACATATCCTGCTGACGAGTGCTTGAAAAATGTCGGGGGTAACGATGCTTGGAACTGACTGAATCATTGCAGACAAATGGTACGAAAATGCCTACGGTTTCTTTTTCCGAAAAGAAAAAAAACTTAATAGGATCGCAGGAACGAAGAATGAATAAACAGAATATAATAGCTTACTTCTTGTATGGGAGGAATCCATAATCGGCTGCCCCTGAGGGTCAAGAACTACGAGTCTCACGACTTCTCCTTGGTCTCGAAGTTCCTGCTCAATAGCACTGCAGACAATAGAGACCGACAGGTGCCCGAACCTTTCGAGGAGTTCAGTTAGCTTGGTTGAGATTGGAAATAGCATGACCATTTGTCCTTCTTCGTCCAGAGAAGAAAACGTGAAGTCCTTCACCAAGTTCATTTGCTTCTTCTTCTTAGACTTGATAAACGAGAAACCAGGGGCCGGTCGTTTCCCAAACCCAGCATTAGTTACCGGTGGGCTAAGAACTCGGCTTCGGCCACTAATTAATGGGCGAGGAATTGGATGCGAGGTTGCTCTTCTGATTATAAAAATAAGAAAGTGAAATGTAAAATAAGTTTAAGTTAAGTTAAAATTTTCTAGCGTTAGCGATCAAATCGCCCTCTTAAAATATTTTCTTCTTATAAAGTACCGAAATGGAACTTTGAAGAAAAAAATAAATCGCAAACACCAAAAAACGTACGTACCGAGCACCAAATGTTCCCTGAAAATCATCATCATCATATCATCCTCTTGTAAATCTTGATCTTCAGCAGGAAAGGCAACCACATGTGCACTTTTTGTTCCCGTTGGCAATAAAAACTTGCCGTTCGATAGCGGCCATACATTTTCGCACTTGCCGTTTTTTACGATTTAAGGTGCAAACCGTCTTCATGCACCCTAAAAAATCGAGCAATTGTTGTTTTGCTAAGATTCATTGGTGTCAATCCCACACTTTTGCCTTCATACCAGATCCGCCATAATGCCAGATGGTTCGGAATGAAACTCCCAATTTTCCCGCCTTTTTAGGTCATGTGACCTTTTCCCGCCATTGAGCCATGACTACACCAGACTTTAAATCGAGGCAACGTTTGAAAAAAAAAATACAGAAATAGAGTATGGACATTCGACAGGACAAATCCGAGACAACATAGATAAAGCAATTTCATCTGGCGATAGGATGCAGCCGACAAAAAGCGCACAATTTCCCTCCAAGGAAAGATTTTTGGTAAGTCCCTTTCTTCCAGAGTCTATGCGGAAGATGACGCCGACGTCACAAACCAAATTTCTCGAATCGATGTAGGTTTGTACCAAAAATTCTTACCCCATGGGGCAAAAGCAAAAGACGGAATATATAAAAAACAAGGAACATGAAATCGAGGCAACAAAATTACAGAATGCAAAATGCGAAAATTCAAACGAGGCAAGATAGTTACGGAATGAAAAAGACTAAATGCAGGAAGTTAACAACATATCAACAGAAATGCAGGAAAAGACCGGGCGTTGAGGCAACACACGGAAGGTCGATCACGAATTCAAGAAAACCTGATATTCATGAAAAACACATTAAAAACTTTAAAGAAAACGAAATAAAAGTTAAAATTGCAAATGGGATTTGGAAATTCAGAACAAAATTTTGGAATGATAGCATCAAAATTTACATTGGCCATGTGGTACACTCATCCCTTGGTCCGCGTCTTTTCCGAAAATGATAAAATATTTCGTCAAGAAAAAAAATACGTTGAATAATGAAAGATATCGTCATTTACTGAGTAGCATTCTTTCATATGACGAGGTTTCAGCCTTCTTGCTGCGGGTGAAGACGTGAAATTAAAGTTTGTTGACAGGTAGGTTAATTTGTCTTTCTTGAAGTTTGGATTTTTGCGGCACCGTAAATTACGTGGTAATGTTTACTTAGCCTGCGAATAACTAAAACGCAACGGGAAGACTTGCCTTTTTGCAGAACCGGTTTTCAGATCAACTTATTTCTGCTGTTGGAAGCATATTGCTGTAGACGCTGAATTTTTTGTTTTAGCGACTCTTGAAAAATATCACCAAATTTGGCTTAGCGGTCCTTGGTCCCCGTCCTATGACCTTGGTTGAATAAAACTTTCCAAAGTAAAAAGCGACGGCCTTTGTTTTCGAAGAATGTTTTGAAAGTCGTCCCTATACATGTCTACAACTTCTCTTTTTTAATACCTCGAGTACATACAGAGTTTTTGGTAATTATTTTCGACCGCGCTGAAAACCGCTCATTGACGCTCGTGTGGGAGACTCGAGGAGACTGTTGTCTGAAGTCTTTGAAAGAAAAGCAGATTATTTTATGCTCACAACATCTTTCGAAAAAAACTTTAGCTTAATTGCATCAAGAAAAGAAAAAAATACAGGAAATACTGTGAAAATCACATTTTCGAGTGGAAACTATAACATTTCTACGTTTTTATCGTGCTGCTTACGTGAGACGCGGACCAAGGACCATCGAAAACGGTCGCCTTTTTGCGAATTCCAAGCAAAATATTTATGTCTGGAACTTGAAACTTCAGGATTATCGACAGGAATATAAAAGCTATCTTCAGGGAGTATTTCAGCTCGTTACGTGAAGATTCGGGTAAGATATTCAAGTTAATGACTTTTACACTCGGACCAAGGACCACACACTGTATTGTACGCCGCTTTGACTAAAGCGGGATCCAACCTAGAGAGTACTAACGACGAATTATAGCATGTCGCAGTTTGAAAGCTTATCAAAAAATGATGCCTTTAAAAATGGTGTTCTCTGGAAAGAATTTCTTTTTTCGACATGACGTACCGAGTATTTTGAAGTCAATGATTAAGAAAATTAAGAGTTTGGAAAGTAACCTATTTACCACCAGTTTTTAGCTTTCTGTTATCTTTAACAGAAAGACTGTTGATTGCATGGTTGAGAATAAACATTAAAAATTCTTAATACACAAAGACGGTTTCCTTCGGAGAAGAATACGAATGGTCAAAGATGATAACAAGTGGTAAAACAGAACATTCGGTTGAATGCAGTTTTTCTATTCTACTCAAACTGTTTCAACGAGTCAAACGTCTGAACTCCTCCATTTTCTGAAAACCCATGTTTGCAAGAAGCATTTTTCTTTTGTATACGTTTGGTGAATTCTTAGCGAAATCTTTGAAAATAACCCATTTAAATTTGTTGCTAATAACGCAAAAGGCTTTTGAATGGACGTGGTTAGTAGAACCTCGTTTGTGATCCTCCTTCACCGTTCATTGAATTACTCTGTGTAAATCAATCCATATTTTAGTTTATTTGTTAAGAAGTTGAACTTGTCTTGATGCGTGTACGGTTTATCCGCATATAACGTTGACGTGGGAGTGCGTGGACATTCTTTCAGGATTGGAAACTATGAAAAGAAATCCACCCATAAAAAGAAAAACTAACGATTTTGACACCTAATCACCACCGATGTTTACCTTTCTGTAAGCTTGGAGTAAATTTAAATGAAAACTTTGTACACCAAGAAGGGCGGCTTCGGAAAAGAATAAGGCCCGAAGATGATACTAGGTGGTAGAAAAGAATAGTGACGGTCTGTTGAACGTTGTGCTTCCTTTGACAACAACGATTTAAATGTTCGAGCTGCTTACAAAGCTATCTTGTCGATTTTCCTAAAAAACATATTTCGACGAGAATTGACCTTATTTACATTCAAATGTAGCAAATTTTTAGGCTAAACTGTGAAAGATCAATTTCCTTTAAAAATGGGAAAGGCTTTTCGTGGCGCGGTACGTAGAGTCATATTTTTTACCCTCTTTTAACATTCATCATACTATTCTCAGGTTAGCATTCATTGTATTATTCTTTAGAACTTGATTTTTTAGCTCGTATTTGTTGCTATATCTAAACAGTTATCTTTTACATGCGTGACCCAGGTATCCGCTGAAAGCCGTGGTAAACGGGTCCACACTCTGTCCAACATCATTAGCACAGCATAAAGTTATTAAAGCGTTTCCGTTAGGTTGAGGACAAGCAACATTGTACGCCGCTTTGACTAAAGCGGGGTCCACCCTAGAGAGTACTAGCGACGAATTATAGCATGTCGCAGTTTGAAAGTGTCAAAAAATGACGCCTTTAAAAACGGTTTTCTCTTGAAAGAATTTTTTTTTTCAAATGACCGAGTATTTTGAAGTCAATGATTAAGAAAACTAACATTTTGGAAAGTAACCTTTTTACCACCAGAGTTTTGCTCTATAACCAGAGTATAATACTATCAACTGACGTGATACAACTTACCTTGACTCTGACATGACCGCACAGGTTGTCGAAACATCAGTCAATGTCAACAGTAACAGTTCTATACAGGACTACGTTTACTCGGACGATGAAACTCAACCTACTTTTGAAATGACTCCTGGATTTAAACCTTTCACATGATAATTAGTGGTAGAAAAGAATACAGTCGAACCTCTCGATACGGATCGACACCTCTCTAATACGGACTCCTCTCTATTACGGACAGTTTCCAATGTCCCAAGAAATTCTCATATATTTTCTTTAAAAAAACCTCCATAATACCGACTCTTTCTAATACGGACAACGGACACGAAATCTCGGCCCCAGAGAGTAATTTCATATAAACTTAACCTCTTTATTACGGATACTACTGTGATCAGGTGCCGATCCCGAATCCCGATCAGGTGAATCTGCACAGGGTGAATCTCGTTTTTGACCCTCTTTTACCATTCTTTGTATTATTCTTTAAAACAATGTTTGTCAACTTTTTTAACTTAAGAATCATCTTGTAGATGTGTGACCTTGGTACCCACTTAAAATCGTGCCGTAAAAAAATAAAGGGTCGACAATCTTTCCAACATCACTAAAAGGAAATTAAATTGTATTTTATCAGTTTGATTACAAGCAATATTGTGCGCCGATTCGACTTAAGCAGGACCCATTTTCTTTTCGAAGAATTATAGCATGTCTCATTTTGTTAGTATTAAAAGTTCACGTCTTTAAAAAAAAGTGTTTTTTTGAAAGAAAATCTATTTTTTGACATGATAGAGTAGGTTTAAGTCAATAATTAAGCACAACTAACGTTTTGGAAACCTGTTCACCACCGGAGTTTAGCATTCTAAAGAGCTTTAACAGAACTGAGTATCGATTGCATCGGTGATACACCCTTCATAGAAGAGGGGTGGCTTCGGAGAAGAGTAAGTCCGGCCGAAGATGATAACTGGTAGTAAAAAAGATTATAATAAGATTCCAACCCTTTTATTTTTCATTTTTTGATTAACTTTTACAAATATTTGCGTGAACCTTTTTATCACATAAAACGAGAAGGTAAGACGTCCTTTTTTGGCTTCATAAGCCATTGGAAAAGTTGTTTTGGTTAGTTTGCCAACGGCAAGAAAATCTACATCGACTCAAGTTTGCACCCAAAATCAGATATTCATTATTTGAAAAAGGTTCTTTTGAAGGAAAGACTCCATCCATGACATCTACTAAGTTACTATGGGCATTTCACTTCATTCTGCTGCCTAAGTAGGTGACAGCGCTGTTTCATTTTTATTCCGTCATTGAGATCCGAGCCAACAGGCGCAGTGAGTAGAAGGGGTCTTAATAACATCAGTGCCTTTCTTACGAGTGACTGCAAATAAAACCGTACAAAGATGGCGAAGACGGCTTAGTACACGTTTTGGTTACCTTTTTCTTTGGCCGAAAGTCGAGACAGCTGACTAGAACTGAGGAGAAGCGTAACAATTAAAATTAGCCCAGGTAATAATGAAAGCATCAACAGCTGTGGCACCAGGTTCTCGATGCCATGAAACTAAACTATCAGACTTGGCATTAAGCCTTGATGCAATAAAAAGCAGATTACATGAACGAAGGTCAAGCCTGCCTTAGGTCATTAACTTTTGAGACCACTCCAAGTAAGATGGATCAAGTAAGGTCTACAGCCAATGGTCTCAATCATCCATAAACCCGTCACAAAACCACTTTCTGATAAAAACAATGGGACCAAGACGCAATTCTAAAGGATAAATCCAGATTGGTAACGCGAGAATGATTTTAGCCATTGCTGCACCATGGTGGTTCGGTGACAGATTTGCACGTTAACTACACCACGGATACGAAATACTGCAAAATCGCTATTCAGAAACTAAAATAACAGCTCATATCACTAAAAAATTTTAGGTTTTTTCGTGTAATGTGTGATAAAATAGTTTGTAGGTCCTAGAGAGTCGATTATATACGATTTTAAAACGTGGTATTCCACAGTGCTATGAATTGCCCTCTGTTACAACGTTCCCCATGGTATTGTACCCTATTTTTGACTGCTTTCTTAAGTGAACAAAATGGCCGACGGGATGGCCGATCAGTTAAGCTTGGACGATGTAAGAGAGTTTCTGATTTCTCTAAGCAACACCATCGGTAGAACTGTTACAGTTTATAATGCTTCTGACCTAGTAGGATTAGAAATCTTTGAAAGAAGGCTTGATGAACATACAAGGGTACTTGTCGCTATATCGCTGTCACAAAGTGTTGCAGGTGATTCATCATTGGGAGATTTGTTTGGAGTTTTGGTAGATTCCTTAGCTGTATTATTGAGACATCTCTCTAACATTCTGATTACGTCAAGCTCCCGTGAAAGAGAGGAGAGGTCTGTGACATATTGCACAAGTACAGGAGGAAGACCAGCCTATAACATTACGAAGGAGTTGATAGAGCAGCTACGTGAGACTGGAATGAACTGGCGAAGCATAGCAACGTGTTTAGGAGTCTCTGAGCAAACACTTTACCGACGAAGGGTACAATTCGGAATCGATAACAGTTTCACAGAAATCGCTGACGAGGAATTAGACAGGCAAATACAACAAACCCTAAATTTAACACCATATAGTGGGGAATCCTATGTTAGAGGCAGTCTGAAAGGGAGGGGAATAAATGTTCAAAGGTCCAGAATCAGAGAAAGTTTGAAACGGATAGATGGTATTGGGAGAGCTGTGAGGAGAACGTACGCAATCTGTCGAAGGACCTACAACGTGTCTGGTCCAAATCATTTGTGGCACATTGACTCGAACCATAAACTTATTTCATGGAGATTTATTATCCATGGGTGCATTGATGGATACATTAGAGCCATTGTTTATCTAAAGTGCTGCAGAAATAACAAAGCAAATACCGTTCTCCAATATTTTGAGCAGGGAGTACAAGCGTTTGGTCTCCCTTCCAGGGTTCGTGGTGATCAGGGGAAGGAAAACGTTGATGTAGCAAGATACATGATTACCAACAGGGGGTCAGATAGAGGCAGTTTTATTGCTGGCCGCAGTGTGCATAACCAACGCATTGAGAGGTTGTGGGCAGAAGTTAACAGAGTTAGCTCCGCACTTTACAAGGATTTATTCCAGTTCCTTGAGAACACTGGTACCTTGGATTCACTTGATGAACTGCACTTGTTGACTTTGCAATATGTATACTTACCGAGGATCAATGCATCTCTAGAAGAATTCACAAGGCAATGGAGTCATCATGGGATCAGGACAGCAGGTCATCAATCACCTTTGGCACTGTGGTACAGTGCAATGCTTACTGCTCCAGATGAATCCAGCATCATAAATTGGCAGACATATGGTATTGACAATGATGGCCCTTATCTCTGACATTGAAACCAACAATAATGTTGTTGTGCCAGAATCACACCTCCAGCTTTCTGAACAGCAACTTCAGGAATTAGAGCGCAATGTGGATCCCATTTCTGATGATGGAAACAATGGCATTGATCATTTTGTTAATACTGTGAGGATTATCGAAAGCTTCACTTCTTGAAACTCCCCCCCCCCCCCCCACCTTCCTGAGGAGATGTCATCCCAATTTCTTGCCCTGTGGCCTTTGAAGCAGCACATATTAGTTGGAGAAAGAAACGGACTTACAATTTACGTTATACCACCAGTACAAGTTCTCAGTTCACATTTTGTTGTTTTGTTGTATGATCAAGTGTGCAGGTGGAAGGGGTGCGTGGAATAAGGTCCTCAGTTACTTGATGCAATGCCAAATTCTCGCTGTGTTTCAACAGAATATAAGGCAATTTGGAAGGAGAATCTAGCAATTTATCAGAAGTTTTTCCAGGCAACCCTTTTTGAACTATCCCCTTCTCTGCTTGTTGGTGACATGGTCAATATTGGTTTAATAGAGGGTGATAGGTATGCAGCCCAAAATGTATTTCTCATGTTTTTGTTGGTGTTATTTTTTTCATTACACCACGCACAAACCACAATAGATTTTAAGATGTGTTTTGAAACTATCAATAGAAACGTTTGTGCCATAGCATGTGATGGTAAAACAAATAAAGATTGTGCACGGTTGTGGTAATATCATAATAAATTGCAGCACCTTTCTAGCTTTTAAGTTTGCACGGTTTTATAACCAGTCCCTCGAGAAATGAAAAAGCCAAAGGAAATAATTTCAAGGGAATTCATACATGTGCATTATGGTAGTCACCATGCTATTGACAAAGGCCTTATAAAACAAACTACAATCAATACATGGCAATAATATAAAATTTTTATTGCAACATAATTATTGTTATGCAGTTCTTACAAAATCTGTAGCTACAAACAATTCTTTGTCATTCATTATAAATTAATCACTTTACAATCATATAGGAAGTTGCAAAATCATCCATATGAACACAGTCATATAACTTAGTACTTCCAAGACTAGAAATAGAACAACAACAAATGAATGTCCAACCAACCAACCTATGCCACTGATATTATTATAAAGGAAATAAAGGGAGATGTAGAGAATCAACCATAAGAGGACAGAAAAAATCTGAGCCCCAGATGGGATTCGAACCCACTACCCTCCGTGTTCTAGATCAGATGCTCTAACCTCTGAGCACAGCGTGACTGCGTGATGCAGTTCACAAGTCCAACCCACAAAAATGACCCTTGCTCACCAACGAGTCCTCAGTAGCTCAGAGGTTAGAGCAGCCGACCTACAACACAGAGGGTCATGGGTTCGAATCTTTACATCTCCCTTTATTTCCTTTATAATAATAATAAATGAATGGCAGTAAAAAAACAGGAACACTAAGGTAGTTTTTCATAACCTGTACAACATAAGTATTAACAGATCATAAATATTTTAACATCAAGGGAGTCCTTAATCTCATCTGGTTAACAGCTCACATTTTTCTTGATACATCATCAAGACGATACTTATTAATCATGCATGTGAACATGTAACTTATGTTTCACAGACTAGAATAGGAACGACAAGTGAATAGAAAACTGGAACACTAAAGTGGTTTTCCATAACCTTAAAACAGAAGTTACTTAATGTGATTATTAATTAATCACAAAATTTTTAACATAAAGGGAGTCCTTATTAATCTCATCTGATGAACAGTTCACAGTCATAAACAATCACAACTACTCATGGTCATAACTTTAAACAGTAAGACTTGAAGGGTTACTTTCAGCTAACCTTTAGCGCATGGCAAATGTTTGGCCTTTACAGAAAGCTAATAGGAAGATTTCTTTAAATTTGTCGAAACCTGCCACGTGGCAAACAGGAAAAGTGATTGTTTGTCCACAGGCCCCCACATAAGGGAAGCACAGCCTGTGTTCTGGGTTGCGAATCAAACATTCATGGTCAAACTTGACAGTGATTGCACGGTCTGTTTTCCCAATGTCCCTATGTTTCTGTCCCGTCAGCCAACCAAGTACTCCTGCTGGTGTCAGGTCTGGGATGCTAAAGGTTTCAGTCTCCTGATCATCATTGGTGCATTGGTCTGCATCATCATCTGTATTACAGGCTATAGCTTCTGTATAGCCTGTAATAACCTCGTCCTCAAGGCTGATTAGGAAGTCTTGAAAATTATCCATAATTTCCTCTTCTTTCAGTCGTCGCGAGGACCCTTCTGGAGAGAATTCAGGTGCCATCAGGGAAACGAGGTAGTTAGCATCCACTTTCTGCTGCTGTCCCATAACAAATAGACCTCGAGTAACTTGTGAATATCTGGAAATAAGACCTGACAACCCATAAAGCTGCAACCCCTTTTTGAACTCCTTGAGGCAAAGTGTCCTCCTGCTCAGCAGACTGACAACAATTGAGGCAGTTATGGAGTGCAAGTGTTCTTTATCGATCACCCCTGTGTACCCATGTTCAATAATGGTATCTTGATGATCCATGACATTGCTTTGTATGTGGTGCAGTAGTTCTTGTTCAGTTGAAGTCAGGTGTTGTTCAGGACTGACACTTGTGAAGTCAATGTCACTTTCCAGAACCAAAGTATTATAGACACATTCTGCTAAAAAGCATGGTGGTGGCCCACCTTGGGCTAAGCTTGTTGCTGCTATTTCTCCACATGCTTTAAAATTTCCATTTTGGACGTCATTTGTGGAGTGTACTGGGCTGCCATTGGGAAAGAACTTTTTTCCAATATCTGCAATTGTCAAGGTGAGGAATTCCTTAGTCAATGCACCGGAATCAATTCCTTGCTCTCCAAGGAACTTGATTCTAAGTTCATGTTCCGGAGAAATTTTGCGGGATTCTCTACGCCAGAGGTTAAGAACTCTCTCTAATGGTGCGCCTCTTCTTACTACAAGGAACAAGGACTCTTTTTCCCTTATCACCTTCTCTTCTAGCACTTTAAGTACGCCAGCCTGATCATCTATAGTTGAACAATCAACAGATCCGAGCAAATGGCTGGTTTCCCTGTCAAAGTCTCTGTTGAATGCTTCCTGTAATGACCTTGCAACTTGTTCGTCATTCTTTATTTGAGTGTCTTCAGCATCATTGGTGGCAAGGTCGACGACAGATGGCCCAGGCATTTGATCAGATGAGGAAAACACTGGTTTTTCTAACAGTGCATCTGCATCTGAGAACATACACAAACAAATATTAGAATCACATTTCAGTAAATAAGCATTTGATGGAGTTCAAGAATATTTGCAGGTAAATAGCTACAGATAGGTGGACTGTTGGGTTGACCAGTGGATATGGGTTCAAATCTCGTGTATCACCTAGATTTTTAAGGTTTCTTTACATTTGCTTATAACATGACTACCAGAATCAAAAATTTCCCTGAAAGTGCATCTCTTTGTTAAATGCAATAAATGATGATAATAATAAATTGATATATAATATATTTTATTCTTATAATAAGAAATAATAAGAATCATCCATGAATGATAGTAAACGATAGTAAATATAATTTCCACAGACAGATGCTTTGAAGAAAGATAAACAAATTCTAATTTTTCTTATTGCAAACAAGATGCAATTTAAATAGGCCTATTTCAATGTACATGAAATTCTCACTTGACTATGAGGCTTGTGGAAATACATGATATTCATTTCCTTTTGAATTTTTACACTTTACTGAGCCTTGGAGACAAGTCAGAATTTTAAGGTATTGAAATTGGGCTATTTTATGGAAAGAGTTACCTTGATCATTATTTGGCTGCAAAAGATAGCTTTCAATAATTGGTTGGGATTGCTGCAGCTGGGTGGGGCACGAATGACTTGCCCGATGCTGTGCTGATTGATTTCCTACGATAAAATAAGTACCAGTAAATGAGTTAAAAGTATGCTAGACAATGATCAATAGCTGTGGTCACACCACACACTTTCACCCTTTTGCCCAGGGCAACCAGCCTCAAAATCTGCTCACCAAACCTACAGTAAAATAAGTCAATCTATTTTTACATGTACCTGATTGTTCTTGCTCTCTCTCTTCATCTTCTGTCTCTTCATCTTCCTAAACATAGTGAAAGAGTAATTTTAATAATAAGGCAAACTCATTTTTCACATCTGAATGTGGGAGAGGGGAATGGAGGCGGGGTATGTGGGGGTTGGGGGGGGGGGAGAGGGTGCTGTTTATTTCCATGCAACATTTATTGAGGAATTTTGAGTTCTCACCTGCATGAAACTGGGCAATAACTGCTGGCTCGGTCTGACGTAAATCGGCTTGGTCTTGAAAAGTCGATGAAGAATGACTCCATTGATGCCTTCCTGCCCGGGAGCCAGAGTTGGCTTTACAAGTTTACTGTGTACAGACGTCAAGATCTCCACATCCACAAGACGGGGGATTTTATCTCCAAAGGCCTCAATGATTGTAAGTTCCACATCTATCTCGGTCATTGCCTTGGTAAACCGACAGGCAGAGAGCACGTGGCCATGCTCCATAAGGGTAACTCTGGCCCCCTGCCTGGGGACCACGTTTGTTGTTGGACCGTTCAGCAAAACCAGGTCACATAGAAACGGGCTGCTGTCTGGCAGTCTAGCCTTCTTTGTTCTTTTATTTACATTGCTGCCAATTCGTCTCTGGTTTGACAACCTTCTGAAGTGCGACAAACCACCTGCTTGCGAGGCGCACGAGGAATTCCCGCCAACGCCAATCCCACTGGAAGTTGATATAGTTGAGCTTGGCCCAGCATTTGTTGCCCTGGACCTACCAAAAACCTGTGATATTTCGTTATCAACAGATCGTGGCTGACTTCCGGATGCCATTTGATCGGACAGCTGTTTTACGCTGGTGATAAGCTGGCGAACAATGTCAGTCGTTTGTCTCGAATCCTGCTCGGCCATTTTGTTTGACCAATGCAGGGTAGGTACTTCATTTATGACTGCTGTAGTGTACCGGGATATAGATTATTATAGTGTACCGATATGAAGTACCTACCAAACGCAGAACGTGAACCGCTGAGCGGTACTTACTCGCTGGCTCGAGAAAACCTAAACGATAATCTCGAACGGTGATTAAAATTCTCACACATTGATTACAGAAGCTCGAAAGGTTGGTTGGAACTCATACCACTTTTGTCATGTTTGGCTTTCATGTTGCTGCATCGCTCTTTTTCGAATGGTGATTTCTCATTCTCGTATAGTAATTTCCTGATCTCACAAATCGATTACATTCTCGAATGGTGATTTCTCATTCTCGTATAGTGCCTTTTCATTCTGGAATTATGATTTCTAATTCTCGTATAGTGATTTCCCAACCTCATACATAGATTACTGAAACTCGATAGATGATTTAAAACTCATACTACTTTTGTCATGTTTCTGACCGTGAATGTGATTATAAATCTCTTTAATTTAGAATGATTTTTTTTGTTAAAGAGCAAGTAGATAATTATAGCAATAAAAGGGGGTGGTAGGCCTACACGACTTTTACCTCATGCCAAAATGCTGCTTATTCCAATGAAGTTGTTTTTATCTGCTGGGTAGATTATGCTCTGGAAGGTTCTGCATTTTACTGAGCAAATGTGGTTTTAGCCGCATGTTTCACACTGAGAGGTCATGACATATATATCGATTGACTGTAGTTATTGTTTTCTGGTCGGCAGGATTTGCCCTGTGATGCAAGCGCATATTCTTTGACCTCTTTTGAAGCGTAAAGCTTTTTTTATTACGGCTGAATAAGGGTTCCAATTTTCTCCAAAGTGCCTTCTGGATCTGATCTAAGCGATTTTCTTTAGTCCGTGAGTGTAATGTTTTTCTGCAATGCTGTATCACGCTGGGCCCAGCTCGTCAGTTTTCTTTGCAGAATGTTAAATTATCACGGATAGTGACTTACAGATCCAAAATTATAAGAGTGAAATGCAGCTTAAACTGAAGCTACATAAACTTACTATGGAGAATTGAATTGTGACTCAGTAAACTCCAGCTTAGTGTTTTTCTAAAGATAGTGTGAGGCTTTTGACTGGAGCGCGTAGTTCCTCCCTTGGTAATAGCTTTGAATAAGCTTAACAGTCTTTAAACTGTTTTGTTATTGCCACAGTTTGTGATCAGGCAAGACCATGGTTTCGGTTCTCCTCACGAACCTCATCAGTTGCCGGGTTGGCTTTGTGCTTAGTTGCTTTTAGAAGAGCAACTTTAGTTGTACTTTGTCGTGTCGAGAACGGTACAGCCGTTCTGTCTGTTGAGCTTTGAACTGAACATAAATACCCACGTGGCGGATCGAAATTCTTGTTTTCTTATTGGCTACTGAACGTAACCAATTGCGGACTGTGTATTTCTATCCTCTTCTGCTTCAAGCTGGAGGTGTGTTTTTTTGGAAAGCATTTCGTGAAAATTTAGGCACTTTCTTTCGTGGAAGAGTTCGAAGACTCTTGTAAATAGATGCGCACAGAGTTTCCGTACACTCCCTCTAAAAACTGGAGTGGATACGTTTCTTGTTAGTTGCGCAATGTTGAACTTTCTACTCTGTGCTTGGTTCTTATTAGTGCTAGTGTTGATTTTCATAAGGTAAAACGGGGCCTACCCGTAAACAAATCACAGCAATAAAAGGGGGTGGTAGGCCTACACGACTTTTACCTCATGCCAAAATGCTGCTTATTCCAGTGAAGTTGTTTTTATCTGCTGGGTAGATTATGCTCTGGAAGGTTCTACATTTCACTGAGCAAATGTGGTTTTAGCCGCATGTTTCACACTGAGAGGTCATGACATATATATCGATCGACTGTAGTTATTGTTTTCTGGTCGGCAGGATTTGCCCTGTGATGCAAGCGCATATTCTTTGACCTCTTTTGAAGCGTAAAGCTTTTTTTATTACGGCTGAATAAGGGTTCCAATTTTCTCCAAAGTGCCTTCTGGATCTGGTCTAAGCGATTTTCTTTAGTCCGTGAGTGTAATGTTTTTCTGCAATGCTGTATCACGCTGGGCCCAGCTCGTCAGTTTTCTTTGCAGAATGTTAAATTATCACGGATAGTGACTTACAGATCCAAAATTGTAAGAGTGAACTGCAGCTTAAACTGAAGCTACATAAACTTACTATGGAGAATTGAATTGTGACTATTACCAAGGGAGGAACTACGTGCTCCAGTCAAAAGACTCACACTATCTTTAGATCCAGAAGACCTCTCAGTGTGAAACATGCGGCTAAAACCACATTTGCTCAGTAAAATGCAGAACCTTCCAGAGCATAATCTACCCAGCAGATAAAAACAACTTCATTGGAATAAGCAGCATTTTGGCATGAGGTAAAAGTCGTGTAGGCCTACCACCCCCTTTTATTGCTACTGTAGGCTGTTGTTTTCGGGAAAGGCGAAAAACAGCCCTAAAAAAATTCGAGAGGGTCAAACCACTCCTAGGACGACCGAACAGATCAAATTTTTTTAGCGATGCGAATTATTCATTTATATTGCTTTTAAAGCACTACAGGATGCATAACGACCCATTTCAGATCATTTCCCAGAAAACGGTCGTTGCGTGCCCCTGATTTCCCAACCTCATACATAGATTACTGAAACTCGATAGATGATTTAAAACTCATACTACTTTTGTCATGTTTGGCTTGCCATACTTTGTATCTGTTCATTTCCTAATTCAAGAAAATATCGCCTGGGGTCTAATGTTTGCCGTTTGCATTAAACGCGACTCTAAATCTATTTTCTTTGCAACGACAACCACAATCCATATATTTGGTCTTATAAAAGTTACTGCGACGATCACTCCCGTCGATTCGGAATCGAACAATGAATGATTTTCCAGCAATCGGAGACTTAGTTATGCGCACAGGATTATGGGATCGCCAGGGGGCAAACATTGGAAATCGCTACAAAGAAATGTATGGCGTGGAGCTGTTTCTCCGTTTAAGACCAGTGTCTTTGGACAGAGAATGCCGCATTTTGCCGTGATTTTATGAGAAGCGGAGGTGACTAATGTTGGTGCGTTGATTGTAAGTTTTTGTGGGATCAATGCGATGAAATCTATCGATCATCGATAGATTTCATCGCATTGATAAACACTCCTTCTTGCGAAAGGTCGACTGTGAAATTTACTGAATGGTCTCGAAATATATAGTACCTAACGTACCAGGTATAAATGAGCGGGGAATGTGGACTCATTTATTAAACCTTTCCAGTTGTAAGTACATGTGCTGATATTTACAACGAGTGTAAAAATTTTACGTTCGGCTCGGCGGCGATCACAACGCTGAGCCAGTTTGTGACAACGATCGAAGGTAAGCTTATGTATTGTCGAATTTGATATGTATTAACTTTAAAAGCAAAACATCTTCCCCACATTAATATATTGATTCCTTCTAGCCAAAAAAACACAAGCGAAATGTTTTGTCATGATCCAGAGCACCAATTAGTTCTAATGCCTTTTCTGATCATTTTGAGGGAAGATATAGAATCTCTGAATTTCGCACATCAACTTGGTATTTATTTACACGGCTCACTGCTTTTGTATCGGAAATCTTACTAGTTCGTACGATTTCTGCGTCATCTACTAATGGTTAAATACCATGTACTTTCCATGAAATATTTCGTAGATGTTACTTTGTTTATACCAAAGTAAAGGAGGATTTTTTATTTTTATGGCCACGTCCTACGATTGTTGAGCGTCATAACCCGCACAGAGCTGATCGCGGCCGAGCATAGTTACACTCGTTGTAAATATCACCACACGTTATTAAAACTAAAAAGCTTAAATGAGCCAATCCCCCTACATGTATACCTAAGTTTGCACTATATATTTCGAGACCTTTTCTTCATGTAGATCACTGTGTAAATTCAGTAAACATAAATTTCACACTCAACCTCACGCAAGGAGTGTTTATCGATAGAATTTATCGCATTAATCACACAGAAACTTGAAATTTCAACGCACCAACATTAGTCACCTCCGTTTCTCATAAAATCATGGCAAAGTGCGGCATTCTATGTCCAGACACACTGCTTTTAACGGAGAAACAACTCCACGCCATACAATTCTTTATAGCGACTCGCAATGTTTGCCCCCTGGCGATCCCAAAATCCTGTGCGCAAAACATGAGTATCCGGTTACTGGAAAATCATTCATTACGTTTACGACAAAGTCAAAACGCCAGGTTCAAGCACTCAAGCATTACAATTACTCAAATTAGGGAAATCGACAGATAAAAACTACGAAAACATTATCCTTACGGTTAAACATGGCATGAATCTCATTTTTTTTGTTTTGTTTTGCGTAGTAAAGATAAACACTTGATGACAAATATAGAGAAAACTACGTTATCCATAAGCGTGGTTCTTAATAATTTCTATTTAATTTCTAGACGCCTGCGTTCTCATCAAAGTTCTCCTAGGAATCAATGGGGACAAGCCTGTTAAGAGCGACTGTCTGTAAATATCGACCAAAATGGACTTTTTGTGGCACAAGTTCAAAATTCGAATTTCGCTCATTTTTGGCTCATCGATAACCCTTAATGAGTAATGAAACATGCTGAAGTTAGTTTTCCCAAATAACGTATTCTTTTGTTAAAATTCGAGAAAACTCATTTTGCCCGTTCGGAGCTTAAAATCCACTTCCGGTAAAGCGAAATTTTACACAAATTCCATTGACTTGTACGTCAAACCACAACGATTTGGCAGCCTTTGTAGAACACGAATAGTTTTTATGACCCTTTCTTTCTTATAAGACGATAAATTTGTGAAAGCTGTAATAAGTTTGTGGCCAAAAAGGTATTGTATAAAATAGGCCCTATTGACCATTTCTACCGTTCAAAATTATAGGGTTAAATAATGTAAATTTTTACAATTAGCTATAGCTTAGAATTTCGCAAATTGACTTTCTACGGCTTAACTAGGCCCCAGTATATCAGAAAATCGAAACAAATCTCTGGGCAAACGATTTTACGTAGCCCGAGTTCAACCCTAATTTTGCGAAAAATCGCGACATTCCATTGGTTAAAAATAGCGTGACACGGCCCGTCACGCAAGCGGTGTTAACGACAGATTCACTTTCAACATTCTATTCAACGCTGATCACATGCCAAATTCCAGCATACAATCTATATTACATCTTTCAATACACTTATCTTATTTAGAAGAGTCATTTTGTTTGGATACAATATATAGTGTAGAACTGCCCAAAAGTCGGCTTTTTTGAGCGACGTCGGCAAGATGTCGACGACTGGAGTCCAACGAAAACAAACTTTAAACAAGTACAGTGGTGTGTTTTATTACTTAAGCATGCGTCAAAAGGCATAAATACGTTAAATTTAAGACAGGGATAACCAATATTAACTAATTAGAGCTCTTTTCTTTCCTTGCGAGTTTTCTCTTTCAAGTAATTATGTGTAAGTATAAATGTACGTTTCAATGTATTACTATCACGCTTATAAAGTTACATTGTAACGAACGTTTCAGAAAACATTTTAACTCGTTTCGATCGACGATGAAACACCTTCATCAAAAACAAATCACCAAAAACTTTCCTCTACAGCAAAATGGAAAATAGAAAAAAAAAGTGTCGTTTTACTAATGCTAAAGCAGGAATAGTTGCAGCGTGATCATGAGCTTTTAAAAATGGCAAATGCTCCTAAATGGACATCTATAGATCCCTTGCATCATCATTGGAAAAAACTCTCTGACCCACTATGAACTAGCCTATTCCAGGCGTAGTGGACAGTGGACAGTGGATAGTGGATAGTGGACAGTGGACAGTGGCGCGAAATGGGGAACGGAGGAAAACAAACGTGGAAGAGAGTAAGAGGGAGAGAGTAGGAGGACCTTTCGCCCTCTCTCCCTAACCCCGCCCCTTCACCATTTTTTCTAGCCCACTTTTCTTTGCGTTTTCCCAACTACCTGAAGGCCTGTTACAGGTTAACTACGTCCTTCAGTTACAAATTTTTATGGTATATACCGTATTTATTCGATTAACCGCCCTGGGCGCTTATTAAATTTTTGCACCCTGAGAGCGGGCGCTTATTCGAGGTGGGTGCTTATTCGAGGCTGGGCGCTTATTAAATTTTCGCCATTCTCAGCAAGTGTAGTATGTTACTTTTGCAACAAAACAATAAATGGTAATAACAAAAAGCGGAGATGTAACAAAGCAAGGTTTCTGTAAAATGCTCTGAAGAAAACTCCGTCTTCGGGAGGGTCTCTTTATTACTTACTAGGTATACCTATCGATAGAGTGTCAACGAGCAAATCATGCGTATTTTGCTTCGGAATAAAATTCCTTTTTTTCCCATTTGACCGTTTCTTGGTCCCTTCCTGTTGCAAGGATTATTTTCTTGAAAAGTTCTCAGATTCAGTCTGGTGGCTTTACAAACCTGCTATGTAAAAGTGTAAAGAGGAAAAGAGGACCACCTCAAAAGGTGGACCTGTTTTTTCGAAACTTTTCCGGTTGGACCGAACCGATCCATTGAGTTTTAGACCGAAATTTCCGGAAATTTTGGTTGAATGGATCGCGCCCCTTATCTCCTCGTGTAATCTTATCCTTTTTAGTGGTGAGAATATTGCTTGCTGCACATAGAACACTTTTGCTGTTTTACAAACTTCTCTTCGTTAAAACTTAACATTATGGCCCCTAAAATTAATAGAATATATCAAGTGCTCATGTCTCTTGACTGCGGTGGCCGGGTTTGACGAAAAAATTTAGGTAAATAAACACAGGAAGTCACGACGGCGGGAAGTGTGTGAAATTTTGTTTGTTATTCAACTTGAGCCCTTGCGCAGGTACTGCCTTTTGATTGGTTCACAACTGACCACTTGGTCTCAGGGGAATCTACATTACATTAGGTTACACTTTTTTCAGCTCGATCGAGAATTTTTCTGCCTATTGCCCAGTCTTACGCGGCTCTATTCTACTGCCGCCTCGCCATCCGAGCGTCTTCGCTCGGATGGCTCGTTGGCAATTATCTCTTATTTGAGTTTGTGTGGGAGGGAGTGGGGTGGGGGTGGGCGCTTTAACTTTGCTGCCTTTAGGATGGGCGCTTATTCGAGGTGGGCGCTAATTCGAGGTTGGGCGCTTATTCGAATAAATACGGTATTCAACATGAGCGTCGAGCACTTTTGGCACTTTGTTATTGATCAGCAGGAACGGATTTGGTAGTACTAACTTTTCAACTGCTTTTAGGCTGCGAAACTTTTTTTTCTTTCTTGTTTTCTTTCTTTTATTTTTTCTTTGTCATTTTCTATTGTATTTTTTAGACTTATTTTTCGATTCTCTCCTCAGTCTCACTCACCTCTCCCCTCCCCCGCCGTGCCCCCTCTGCTCCAGACAAGAGGGAACGACCATTTTGTTTTGCTCCAGGCCATAACCTCGACTATTCCGCCTTACTCGCCTTCTTGGCTTACGCAAAAAAGTACGGGCTGCTTTGTGGCCTGAAAGACTTTGCACTGATTGACGTTTTAGTGTCATGGAAACTCTAGCTGTAATACTGAACTGCAGATGACAGGTTAAAAGACTGAAAGTTCCTTTCAACAGCGTTTGGAAAGAGAACATCGTCTTTTCCGCAAAAAAAAAAATAATAATAATAATAATAATAATAAAGAATAAAAATGGGGAAACAAAATAGAGTATAATACTAAACCTAAGAAGAACCTTGTAACGAACGAATAGGAACACCTAAAAAGGAAATACAGACTTGAGGACTTTCCTCATCCTCCGCAACCTTAGTCCATGAAACTTAGACGCCCAAGCAGGCCTCCAAAACCTTACCTTTGTCTTTGTCACAAACCGAATACTAGAGGACTGAAAGCCTTAGTCCGCTTTACGTAAGTACCGTGTAGATCTCCAGAAGAATTGTTTGCAGCCGGCCCTCAAGACCCCAAGAGACTTCGCCTGCTGCTGGTCAATATATGGGAAGGCTATTCCAAAGAACTGCTCCAAAAAAACTATTTTTCTTAACATTAGTCGGGGGTAGAGGAATAGCGAGTTTTCTGTTGGTGTCTCCTAATAAGTAACTAGAGATATTGCAACGATCTGCCCTTGCTACGATCTATTATGCACTTAACAAGGCCTCTCAAAGTACTTTAGATATATGACGCATAGTCTGCGATACACCCGCCTCTCACTGCTCTTTGAGTCAGTTTCGTTTAATGAAAAAACGGCCGCGAAAGCCTAAAACTAATATTCAAAAAAGGTTTGAAGACATGAAATCCGAACTTCCACCCGGAAGTTTCCAACCAGGAAAATAGGCGATTGCCTTTTCAGACGTTCGTTTGTTTCAGGAATTTTCCACTGAAACGTCGAAAGCAACCCGAAACTGAGTTTATGGTAAGCCTGGCAAAGCACCAAAGAGTCCTCTTAGTTTGTTTTAATGGGTCATAGTCACGCAGTAGCTTCATGATTCACACACGTTGTCATACAAGTATATGCTCCTCTTGGGGCATCCACGTAGCTATTTTTTTCAGTTTTGAGAGCCCGCAAGGGTAAAAACTTCGAAAAGAACTATTGCACCAAACTTAGTCTAAAATATTTTTATTCTTTAAAATTGCTTCAAGGAAATTAGTTTTTATAAACCAAATGGCATTGATTGGCGATGATTTAATTCGCAAATATCTCTCAATGCAAAAATTCATTCAGTAATCAGTTTTAGTTTTTAGATTTTGTTCTGTTTATATACCATTTTTTGAGGGAAATCGCCAGTCTGAAACTGAACTTGAAAGTGTGTGACGCTATCCCAGGGACCCTAAATGTTGTATCTGAAGAAAATGCTGCAATCAATGAGAATAATAGGTTTACTGAAAGATTTAATTTCGAACTGGCTTTTAATCTGCCTTTAAGTAAATTGTTTAAAGCATATCTATCGGTAACACTGGCGTGACGGGCCGTGTAACGCTATTTTTAACCACGGCAATGTCGCGGTTTTTTTTGCAAAATTACGGTTGAACTCAACGTCTTGCGGGCTACTTAAAATCGTTTGCCCAGAAATTTGTTTCGATTTTCTGATAGATTGGGGCCTAGTTAAGCAGTAGAGAGTCAATTTGCGGAATTTTAAGTTATAGTGCATTGTAAAATTTTGCTTTATTTTATCCCTATAATTTTGAACGGTAGAAATTGTCAACAGGGCCTATTTTATACAATACCTTTTTGGCCACAAAATTATTACAGCTTTCACAAATTTATCGCCTTATAATAAAGAAAGGGTCATAAAAACTATTCGTGTTCTTCAAAGGCTGCCAAATCGTTGTGGTTTGACGTACGAGTCAATGGAATTTGTGTAAAATTTCGCTTTACCGGAAGTGGATTTTGAGCTCTGAACGGGCAAAATGCGTTTTCTCGAATTTTAACAAAAGAACACGTTATTTGGGAAAACTAACTACGGCATGTTTCATTACTTATTAAGGGTTATCGATGAGCTAAATATGAGCGATATCAAATTTTCAA
>OZ037993.1:3940085-3942585 GCA_964035705.1 Porites rus
TTGGCTAAAATTCGTGTCTTACGAGTCATATGGGAAAGTGTGAAAGCAATTCAGTTAAGAAGTAATATCTAATGCGCGTGTTCTACAGCTTACTGTGTCTCTATAAATGAAATTTTTACAAAAGAGCGGTAACCGAATTTAGTTTTTTGCGCTATGACAATGATTCCAATAAAAAGTAGAAAAAGAACGAAAAACAATGTCTTAAAACATGTTAAGAGTCTTGAGGTCAGTCTCACTCTCTACTAATCACTAAACCAGCTCCGAGATCCGAGATCCGTAATCATATGGAGATTTGGACTAGATTAATCGAAGGACAAAATTTAAAATTGCGATGTCGGTGTTTCGCCTCGTTTTTTTGCGGTGATGCTATGTTTGTTATTTTTTTTCCACGGTGTTGCGGTGTGGACAGTCTCCCAATATCCCCCTCATTATTATACCTTAAACCCTTTAGGAACAGTAATACATTCCTTCACGTAATTTATAAATCGAAAAAGAAAACAAACTTGTTGTGGATTCTAAACAACGTCTTTCAGTATAGCAAGATTCGAACAAAAAAACGAAATGCGAAGAAAAGCATTAAAACAGAAAAAAATTAGGAATCCAGCCCTTTTTGGAATCCGGAATCCACTGAGCTGGAATCCGGAATCCAGTAATCGGAATCCGGAATCCACAGGGTGGAATCCAGAATCCAAGACTGTCATGGATTCCCTTACATGGGGCGATCCTATTGTGATTCCTTTAATTGACTCTTTTTGCCTTATAGCAATTGCTAAAGTTTCTACAGCAATTATAAATAAGTAAGGAGAGAGTGGATCACCCTGCCTAACACCGCGTTCCAGAGTAAAAAAGTTAGAACTAACGCCATTGTTTATAACACAGCTTTGAAAGCTGTTATAAAAGGTTTTCACCCATTGAAGGAAGTCTCGACCAAAGTTAAACTTTTTAAGACTCTCAATGAGAAATTCCCATTCCACACTATCAAAAGCTTTTTGAAAAACTATAAACAGCAGTAAACCTGGGACGTTTTCCTTAGCTGTGAAGTCCATAATATCGAAAATAGAACGTATTGCTTCACCAATGAAACGATCTTTAACATAACCAGTCTGGTTGTAGTGAATGATACTGGGTAACACCTTTTTAACCCTTGCTGCGATCACCTTGGACATAATTTTCGTATCTACATTAACAAGAGATATTGGCCGCCAGTTTTCGAGGAGAGCGCGATCTTTTCCGCTTTTTTCAAGCAGAGTAATTACAGCCTGTTTTTGTGAGCATGACATTTCCCCTTTCTCGAAGCATTCATTTGCACACCTGATAAAACTTTCGCTTATTAAAGGCCAAAATTTTCTATAGAATTCAGCAGGAATGCCATCATTTCCAGGGGATTTATTACTCTGAAAGCTATGCAAGAGTTCAGAACATTCTTCTGGAGAAATTAATCGTTCACAGGAATTTTTTTCCTCCTCTGAAAGCTGGGGAATATTCAGATCGTTCAAAAATGAAGATATTTTCTCTCCTATATTGGGACTATTAATGCTGCTTTTGTACAATTCTCTGTAAAAACGTTCTTGTTCTTTTAGTACACAGTGCGGATCCGTTGTAATTTATGTATTTATGCTCGGTGCGTTGGGAATTATGCGTGCGAATGGAGGTTACGTAATGCGTACCGCATTCAGGCGTGTTCATCACGCTTATTGTTGGGTTGTGTTTAAATAGGTTCACCACGTGTTGTGCTCTCACTTTAGGTCATTTCAGTGGCTATAATCGACCGTCTGTTAATTTTTTGCTTGCTTATCATGTCTGATAAGGAAGGCGTGGAGGATCCCAAAGTTATCTCTGTTGGGTCTTTTGAAGACTTAAGGTCTTACTTTGATCAAAAATTTTCACATTTAAAGCGTGAGCTTTCTGATGATCAACTCAAATCGTCTTCATCCTTGGTGAAGAAACTTAAGACCGAAACGAGCTTAAGCTTCAAGTTTAGCGGCAACAAGAAGCAGTTCGATTAATACTGAGACTTTGGAACACGTCACTCATAGTCTTTCTTTTGTCGATTCGCTGAAATCTCTGGTCGATCTTGAAAACTCTGAGAATCATCAAGTTTCAGCGCTGATTCTTAAACTCGACGATTCCCTCAACGCTGCTTCAAAGGCCATAAAGCGAAGAAACAAGCTCATCAGAATAGCGGATAAATCGGAAGCTGGCTGGGCCGCAGTTGACGAGTATCTTTCTGACGAAGTCGCTTCCGGTTCTGAAGACGGAAAGAAGATCCGTGCTGCTGAGCAGAGAGCGTTGCGAAAGAAGAAGAACGCTCGCTGTGCGAAGTCGGGACAGAAGCTGAGTATTTTATCTGTTACTTTTATTCGTTTCCTTTGCCCGTTCTTTGTTTTCTTTAGCGTTTAGGAGGTCGTATTATACCACTGCCGACCTATTCCTCCTATACAATAAATTCATTATTGGGTTTTGTATTTGCTTGTGTGTGTTTCATTATTACCGAGTTTAG
>OZ037993.1:3947585-3960085 GCA_964035705.1 Porites rus
CGGCCATAATTTTTGGAATTTCCGGTTAGATCTAATCAGTCACTTGACACTGTCATGCCATATTATGGGAAGGAGGTGCGTTGTGGAAAGTCCTAGTTAAAAATAACGCCAATCGTTTCTTGTTTCAAAGTGCAAACTTGCTAGGTATTTTTATTCATAACGGTACAAGTTACTATACAGCCTCGGCTTTAGAAAGGCGCAGTCGGCAGACCAATGAAGTCCCATTGTAGGGGTCTTGTTGTGTATGGGATGAAATTGTTTAGAATGGGTTCTTTCTTCCAGTCATAGTTGCTCCTAACTCAAAATTTTATTACGGAAACTATTTGGTTTTGAAGCAATGAAGACTGGATTTTTATAAATACAAGACTGCAGTTACTCGTACCATAGACTTGAATACGAAAAGACACCTCGCCAAATCAGTTTATGTTTTAGCCTGCAGTGCAGGCGTTTTCTTCGGGTGCGCGAATGTTTTTGCTCGCGAAAGCGCCATGTTGAAACTCCCGAAGAGAGGATGAAATGGGGCGAGTCAAAGAGAGCGGGGAGGGGGCGGAAAGAGAGAGAGGAGAAAATCACATTTGCTCAGTCAAAACATAGAACCCTCCAGAGCATAATCTACTCGCCAGAAAAAAACGTATTGGAACAAGCAGCATTTTGGCATGAGGTAAAAGGAGTGTAGGTTTTAGCACTATGAGCAAATCTTATCCTGATGCCAGTGTATACGTAGAAATCGCTTTGACTTCCTTATCGCGTAATACACGCGACATTCCCAAGTCAATCTTTATTAAGTCAAGTCAATCTTTATTTAAACACGGTAAAATCCATCAGGAATTTAAAAAAATTAAAAATAACCTAACTATCCTAAACAAAATTCAAAACCTGACTACAACTAATCTAAAACCTGTTTTTCATGAATGTTTTTCATGAATGCCCAGCCGCTCCAATTCAAAAAGACTTGTTTCGACAGCCGAGTTAAAATTCGAATTTATGTCCGCCATTTCTGAATTCAGAATAATTCTTTCCCGCAGTTGCGTGCAAACGAAACGGAATAATTAATACAGACTTACAGTTAATTGGCAGGCATCAATCTACTTCCCCTATGCGGCTCCAATCAGGAGCTCCGTTTTCCAGCGTACGGAGTTTCCCAAAAGAACAATGATATCGGGCAGGCGTATTTTTTCTCCCCTCCCCCTCCTCCCTTTACTTCTTTCGCTCTCGTATCTACCCTAAGCGGTTACTATTTCTACTCTCCCCAATCTTCCTCTGTCATAAAATCAAACATGGCGGCTACAACATTACGAACATGAACAAGCTTTCGCCCACCCAAAATACGCCTGCACTGCAGGCTATTTATATTTAAAAGAAAAAACTTGTATTTTCATAAGATAAAATGTTTTCCTACCTATTTCTAAATGGCCAAAGGCTAATTATTATAGCCTGTGAACAAGCTCTCTTTTTGGGGAAAGGGTGAAAAAATCGAGGCTTTACACGTTGTTGAGCTTCGAAGAGCCAAAGCTCTAGCAGACCTAGTATCAGATCGGTATTTTGTGGGGAAAGAGGTGGCATCTTGAAGGTCATCAGAGATAGCAGTAACAGAACGTGCCTATACATTTCCTACCGTGGTGAAGATATATTTCTTTGGACTGCAAAACAAAGCAAGCAGATAGCTTTCTGAAAAACGAAACTTTCTGAAAGCTATGTTAGCAAGCACGGAGAAATGTCTGTGGATGACCTTTTCAAAAAGGAAAGCTTATTAAGAAATTTTCACGTTTTACCTAACCTGTCAACAGGCTCTCTGTTTGGGGAAAGGATGAAAAAAATCGCAAAGTGAGGGAATGGAAAGGGTGAGAGCCTGTAGAAAAACATCTGAGGCCGTCGTCCCCCGCAACCGCTGAGCATCAGATCCTGATGCAAGCTATTGGCGAGAACACTGACTTTTGACAGGTTTGATTTACATCGCTTTTTTGGTCGGCACGTAGCACGCGATTTATTTCAAATAATCGCTTGTAAACGAGTCTTCTGATCTTTAACATGGTGTCTTCTGCAGCTTGCCTGGTGAGCTGTTTTAGCGGCAATAAATGTTCTTGTATCTTAAAGGTAAGTACGTGGTGTAAGCAGAAACAAAAGCCGCAGAAAATCAATATGCGTGTCACGAACTCTCAGTATGAAATAAGCGGCAAACACTCAAGAACATAATCTACCCGCCAGAGAAGAAACTCATTGGAAAAAGCAGTATTTTGGCACGAGGCAAAAGTTGTGTGTTGCCTACGGATCCCCTTTTTACACGCGAGAGTGATTACATTCCAATGTATCCAAGTGACAGATAACGATCTTGCTGACAGATGATCGGCAATTACAAGACAAGAAGGCGGAGTAGCGACCTCAAATGTTTGTTTACAGGCTCTCACCCTCTCCCTTCCCTCTCCTCGCGATTTTTTCACCCTTTCCCCAAACAGAGGCTGTTCACAGGCTAAATTATTATAACATTTCGAACTGCCTTTCTTTTTTTTTCTCAACATATAACCTTGATAACTCTACTTCCGTAGAACTATTTGCTTAATAAATCTGGTCTTGTTTTTACCCTAATTATATGTTTTAGACAAGACCCTCATGGACAAGGTTCTACAATCGATTTACCCCAGCATGACAGCAGCCGCAGATTTTCTTTCGAACACTAATCGACTTGTCCAAGCTATTGAGCTGTGGAAAGAGTGCTTAACATTCCTAAATAACAAACACTTAGAGAAAGAAAATGACCTTCCCAGAAAAGTGAGTATGATGCTGTACAATAGGCTGTGTCATGGGTATGCTGCTATTTACAAACTTTCTCCGGCTATAGAATCTGGCAAAAAGCTTTTAGTCCCGCTTCGTAAATGTAAGAGAAAAAAGGAAGAATGCGACACAGCCGGGACGCTAGCAATACTGTACTATCAAAAAAGTGAATACAAGGAAGCACAACAATATCTTCAGAAAGCACTTACCATCAAGACAGAAATTGGCGACAAACACGGACAAGCAACATGCTACATAAACCTAGGAAACGTGTTTCATTCTGTCGGAGAATATACCAAGGCTGAAGAATATTATAAGAAAGCACTTCCCATCAACACAGAAATTGGCGACAAACACGGACAAACGTCATGCTACATAAACCTAGGAAACGTGTTTCATTCTGTCGGAGAATATGCCAAGACTGAAGAATATCTTCAGAGAGCACTTCCCATCAAGACAGAAATTGGCGACAAACACGGACAAGCGTCATGCTACATAAACCTAGGAAACGTGTTTCTTTCTGTCGGAGAATATGCCAAGGCTAAAGAATATCTTCAGAAAGCACTTCCCATCAACACAAAAATTGGCGACAAACACGGACAAGCCACATGCTACATGAACCTAGCAAAAGTGTTTCGTTCTCTCGGAGAATATGCCAAGGCTGAAGAATATCTTCAGAAAGCACTTCCAATCAACACAGAAATTGGCCACAAACACGGACAAGCGTCATGCTACATAAACCTAGGAAACGTGTTTCTTTCTGTCGGAGAATATGCCAAGGCTGAAGAATATCTTCAGAAAGCACTTCCCATCAAAACAGAAATTGGCGACAAACACGGACAAGCGTCATGCTACATGAACCTAGGAAGCGTGTTTCGTTCTGTCGGAGAATATGCCAAGGCTGAAGAATATCTTCAGAAAGCACTTCCCATCAACACAGAAATTGGCGACAAACACGGACAAGCGTCATGCTACATAAACCTACGAAACGTGTTTCATTCTGTCGGAGAATATGCCAAGGCTGAAGAATATCTTCAGAGAGCACTTCCGATCAACACAGAAATTGGCGACAAACACGGACAAGCGTCATGCTACATAAGCCTAGGAAACGTGTTTCGTTCTGTCGGAGAATATGCCAAGGCTGAAGAATATCTTCAGAAAGCACTTCCCATCAACACAGAAATTGGCGACAAAGACGGACAAGCGTCATGCTACATAAACCTAGGAAACGTGTTTCGTTCTGTCGGAGAATATGCCAAGGCTGAAGAATATTATATGAAAGAACTTCTCATCAAGACAGAAATTGGCGACAAATACGGACAAGCGTCATGCTACATAAACCTAGGAAACGTGTTTCGTTCTGTCGGAGAATATGCCAAGGCTGAAGAATATTATCAGAAAGCACTTCCCATCAAGACAGAAATTGGCGACAAACACGGACAAGCGTCATGCTACATAAACCTAGCAAGCGTGTTTCGTTCTCTCGGAGAATATGCCAAGACTGAAGAATATCTTGAGAAAGCACTTCCCATCAAGACAAAAATTGGCGACAAACACGGACACGCAACATGCTACATGAATCTAGGAAACGTGTTTCGTTCTGTCGGAGAATATGCCAAGGCTGAACAATATCTTCAGAAAGCACTTCTCATCAAGACAGAAATTGGCGACAAACACGGACAAGCGTCATGCTACATAAACCTAGGAAGCGTGTTTCGTTCTGTCGGAGAATATGCCAAGGCTGAAGAATATCTTCAGAAAGCACTTCCAATCAACACAAAAATTGGCGACAAACACGGGCAAGCAACATGCTCCATGAACCTAGCAAACGTGTTTCGTTCTGTCGGAGAATATGCCAAAGCTGAAGAATATCTTCAGAACGTACTTCCCATCAACACAGAAATTGGCGACAAACACGGACAAGCGTCATGCTACATAAACCTAGGAAGCGTGTTTCGTTCTGTCGGAGAATATGCCAAGGCTGAAGAATATCTTCAGAAAGCACTTCCAATCAACACAGAAATTGGCGACAAACACGGACAAGCAACATACTACATGAACCTAGCAAACGTGTTTCTTTCTGTTGGAGAATATGCCAAGGCTGAAGAATATCTTCAGAAAGCACTTCTCATCAACACAGAAATTGGCGACAAACAAGGACAAGCAACATGCTACATGAACCTAGGAAACGTGTTTCGTTCTGTCGGAGAATATGCCAAGGCTGAAAAATATCTTCAGAAAGCACTTCCCATCAACACAGAAATTGGTGACAAACACGGACAAGCGTCATGCTACATAAACCTAGCAAGCGTGTTTCGTTCTCTCGGAGAATATGCCAAGGCTGAAGAATATCTTCAGAAAGCACTTCCAATCAACACAGAAATTGGCGACAAACACGGGCAAGCAACATGCTACATGAACCTAGCAAACGTGTTTCGTTCCGTCGGAGAATATGCCAAAGCTGAAGAATATCTTCAGAACGTACTTCCCATCAACACAGAAATTGGCGACAAACACGGACAAGCGTCATGCTACATAAACCTAAGAAGCGTGTTTCGTTCTGTCGGAGAATATGCCAAGGCTGAAGAATATCTTCAGAAAGCACTTCCAATCAACACAGAAATTGGCGACAAACACGGACAAGCGTCATGCTACATGAACCTAGCAAACGTGTTTCTTTCTGTCGGAGAATATGCCAAGGCTGAAGAATATCTTCAGAAAGCACTTCTCATCAACACAGAAATTGGCGACAAACACGGACAAGCAACATTCTACATGAACCTAGGAAACGTGTTTCGTTCTTTCGGAGAATATGCCAAGGCTGAAGAATATCTTCAGAAAGCACTTCCCATCAAGACAGAAATTGGCGACAAACACTGACAAGCGTCATGCTACATAAACCTAGGAAGCGCGTTTCGTTCTGTCGGAGAATATGCCAAGGCTGAAGAATATCTTCAGAAAGCACTTCCCATCAACACAGAAATTGGCGACAAACACGGACAAGCAACATACTACATGAACCTAGCAAACGTGTTTCTTTCTGTCGGAGAATATGCCAAGGCTAAAGAATATCTTCAGAAAGCACTTCCCATCAACACAAAAATTGGCGACAAACACGGACAAGCGTCATGCTACATAAACCTAGGAAGCGTGTTTCGTTCTGTCGGAGATTATGCCAAGGCTGAAGAATATCTTCAGAAAGCACTTCCCATCAACACAGAAATTGGCGACAAACACGGACAAGCGTCATGCTACATAAACCTAGGAAACGTGTTTCTCTCTGTCGGAGAATATGCCAAGGCTAAAGAATATTATCAGAGAGGACTTCCCATCAACACAGAAATTGGCGACAAACACGGACAAGCGTCATGCTACATAAACCTAAGAAGAGTGTTTCGTTCTGTCGGAGAATATGCCAAGGCTGAAGAATATCTTCAGAAAGCACTTCCAATCAACACAGAAATTGGCGACAAACACGGACAAGCGTCATGCTACATGAACCTAGCAAACGTGTTTCTTTCTGTCGGAGAATATGCCAAGGCTGAAGAATATCTTCAGAAAGCACTTCTCATCAACACAGAAATTGGCGACAAACACGGACAAGCAACATTCTACATGAACCTAGGAAACGTGTTTCGTTCTTTCGGAGAATATGCCAAGGCTGAAGAATATCTTCAGAAAGCACTTCCCATCAAGACAGAAATTGGCGACAAACACTGACAAGCGTCATGCTACATAAACCTAGGAAGCGCGTTTCGTTCTGTCGGAGAATATGCCAAGGCTGAAGAATATCTTCAGAAAGCACTTCCCATCAACACAGAAATTGGCGACAAACACGGACAAGCAACATACTACATGAACCTAGCAAACGTGTTTCTTTCTGTCGGAGAATATGCCAAGGCTAAAGAATATCTTCAGAAAGCACTTCCCATCAACACAAAAATTGGCGACAAACACGGACAAGCGTCATGCTACATAAACCTAGGAAGCGTGTTTCGTTCTGTCGGAGATTATGCCAAGGCTGAAGAATATCTTCAGAAAGCACTTCCCATCAACACAGAAATTGGCGACAAACACGGACAAGCGTCATGCTACATAAACCTAGGAAACGTGTTTCTCTCTGTCGGAGAATATGCCAAGGCTAAAGAATATTATCAGAGAGGACTTCCCATCAAGACAGAAATTGGCGACAAACACGGGCAAGCGTCATGCTACATAAACCTAGGAACAGTGTTTCATTTTGTCGGAGAATATGGAAAGGCTGAAGAATATCTTCAGAAAGCACTTCCAATCAACACAGAAATTGGCGAAAAACACGGACAAGCGTCATGCTACATAAACCTAGCAAAACTGTTTCGTTCTGTCGGAGAATATTCCAAGGCTGAAGAATATCTTCAGAAAGCACTTCCCATCAAGACAGAAATTGGCGACAAACACGGACAAGCGTCATGCTACATAAACCTAGGAAGCGTGTTTCGTTCTGTCGGAGAATATGCCAAGGCTGAAGAATATCTTCAGAAAGCACTTCCAATCAACACAAAAATTGGCGACAAACACGGGCAAGCAACATGCTACATGAACCTAGCAAACGTGTTTCGTTCTGTCGGAGAATATGCCAAAGCTGAAGAATATCTTCAGAACGTACTTCCCATCAACACAGAAATTGGCGACAAACACGGACAAGCGTCATGCTACATAAAGCTAGGAAGCGTGTTTCGTTCTGTCGGAGAATATGCCAAGGCTGAAGAATATCTTCAGAAAGCACTTCCAATCAACACAGAAATTGGCCACAAACACGGACAAGCGTCATGCTACATGAACCTAGCAAATATGTTTCTTTCTGTCGGAGAATATGCCAAGGCTGAAGAATATCTTTAGAAAGCACTTCTCATCAACACAGAAATTGGCGACAAACACGGACAAGCAACATTCTACATGAACCTAGGAAACGTGTTTCGTTCTTTCGGAGAATATGCCAAGGCTGAAGAATATCTTCAGAAAGCACTTCCCATCAACACAGAAATTGGCGACAAACACGGACAAGCGTCATGCTACATAAACCTAGGAAGCGTGTTTCGTTCTGTCGGAGAATATGCCAAGGCTGAAGAATATCTTCAGAAAGCACTTCCCATCAAGACAGAAATTGGCGACAAACACGGACAAGCAACATACTACATGAACCTAGCAAACGTGTTTCTTTCTGTCGGAGAATATGCCAAGGCTAAAGAATATCTTCAGAAAGCACTTCCCATCAACACAAAAATTGGCGACAAACACGGACAAGCGTCATGCTACATAAACCTAGGAAGCGTGTTTCGTTCTGTCGGAGATTATGCCAAGGCTGAAGAATATCTTCAGAAAGCACTTCCCATCAACACAGAAATTGGCGACAAACACGGACAAGCGTCATGCTACATAAACCTAGGAAACGTGTTTCTCTCTGTCGGAGAATATGCCAAGGCTGAAGAATATTATCAGAGAGGACTTCCCATCAAGATAGAAATTGGCGACAAACACGGGCAAGCGTCATGCTACATAAACCTAGGAACAGTGTTTCATTTTGTCGGAGAATATGGAAAGGCTGAAGAATATCTTCAGAAAGCACTTCCCATCAACACAGAAATTGGCGACAAACACGGACAAGCGTCATGCTACATAAACCTAGCAAAACTGTTTCGCTCTGTCGGAGAATATGCCAAGGCTGAAGAATATCTTCAGAAAGCACTTCCCATCAACACAAAAATTGGCGACAAACACGGACAAGCGTCATGCTACATAAGCCTAGAAAGCGTGTTTCTTTCTGTCGGAGAATATGCCAAGGCTAAAGAATATCTTCAGAAAGCACTTCCCATCAACACAGAAATTGGCGACAAACACGGACAAGCGTCATGCTACATAAACCTAGGAAACGTGTTTCTCTCCGTCGGAGAATATGCCAAGGCTGAAGAATATCTTCAGAAAGCAGTTACCATCAACACAGAAATTGGCGACAAAGACGGACAAGCGTCATGCTACGGAAACCTAGGAATCGTGTTTTGTTCTGTCGGAGAATATGCCAAGGCTGAAGAATATCTTCAGAAAGCACTTCCCATCAACACAGAAATTGGCGACAAACACGGACAAGCCTCATGCTACATAAACCTAGCAAAAGTGTTTCGTTCTGTCGGAGAATATGCCAAGGCTGAAGAATATCTTCAGAAAGCACTTCCCATCATGACAGAAATTGGCGACAAAGACGGACAAGCGTCATGCTACATAAACCTAGGAAGAGTGTTTCATTCTGTCGGAGAATATGCCAAGGCTAAAGAATATCTTCAGAAAGCACTTCCCATCAACACCGAAATTGGCGACAAAGACGGACAAGCGTCATGCTACATAAACCTAGGAAACGTGTTTCGTTCTGTCGGAGAATATGCCAAGGCTAAAGAATATTATCAGAGAGGACTTCCCATCAAGACAGAAATTGGCGACAAACACGGACAAGCAACATACTACATGAACCTAGCAAACGTGTTTCTTTCTGTCGGAGAATATGCCAAGGCTAAAGAATATCTTCAGAAAGCACTTCCCATCAACACAAAAATTGGCGACAAACACGGACAAGCGTCATGCTACATAAACCTAGGAAGCGTGTTTCGTTCTGTCGGAGATTATGCCAAGGCTGAAGAATATCTTCAGAAAGCACTTCCCATCAACACAGAAATTGGCGACAAACACGGACAAGCGTCATGCTACATAAACCTAGGAAACGTGTTTCTCTCTGTCGGAGAATATGCCAAGGCTGAAGAATATTATCAGAGAGGACTTCCCATCAAGATAGAAATTGGCGACAAACACGGGCAAGCGTCATGCTACATAAACCTAGGAACAGTGTTTCATTTTGTCGGAGAATATGGAAAGGCTGAAGAATATCTTCAGAAAGCACTTCCCATCAACACAGAAATTGGCGACAAACACGGACAAGCGTCATGCTACATAAACCTAGGAAACGTGTTTCGTTCTGTCGGAGAATATGCCAAGGCTGAAGAATATTATCAGAAAGCACTTCCCATCAACACAGAAATTGGCGACAAACACGGACAAGCGTCATGCTACATAAATCTAACAAGCGTGTTTCGTTCTGTCGGAGAATATGCCAAGGCTGAGGAATATCTTCAGAAAGCACTTTCCATCATCACAGAAATTGGCGACAAACACGGACAAGCGTCATGCTACATAAACCTGGGAAACGTGGTTCGTTCTGTCGGAGAATATGCCAAGGCTGAAGAATATTATCAGAAAGCACTTTCCATCAACACAGAAATTGGCGACAAACACGGACAAGCAACATGCTACATGAACCTAGGAAGCGTGTTTCCTTCTGTCGGAGAATATGCCAAGGCTGAAGAATATCTTCAGAAAGCACTTTCTATCACCACAGAAATTGGCAACAAACACGGACAAGCCTTATGCTACATAAACCTAGGAACCGTGTTTTGTTTTGTTGGAGAATATGCTAAGGCTGAAGAATATCTTCAGAAAGCACTTCCAATCAACACAGAAATTGGCGACAAACACGGACAAGCAACATGCTACATGAACCTAGGAATCGTGTTTCGTTCTGTCGGAGAATATGCCAAGGCTGAAGAATATCTTCAGAAAGCACTTCCCATCAACACAGAAATTGGCGACAAACACGGACAAGCAGCATGCTACATGAACCTAGCAAACGTGTTTTGTTCTGTCGGAGAATATGCCAAAGCTGAAGAATATCTTTAGAAAGCATTTCCCATCAACACAGAAATTGGCGACAAACACGGACAAGCGTCATGCTACATAAACCTAGGAATCGTGTTTCTTTCTGTCGGAGAATATGCCAAGGCTGAACAATATCTTCAGAAAGCACTTCCCATCAAGACAGAAATTGGCGACAAACACGGACAAGCGTCATGCTACATAAACCTAGGAAACGTGTTTCTTTCTGTCGGAGAATATGCCAAGGCTGAAGAATATCTTCAGAAAGCACTTCCTATCAACACAGAAATTGGCGACAAACACGGACAAGCGTCATGCTACATAAACCTAGGAAACGTGTTTCTTTCTGTCGGAGAATATGCCAAGGCTGAAGAATATTATCAGAAAGCACTTCCTATCAACACAGAAATTGGCGACAAACACGGACAAGCGTCATGCTACATAAACCTAGGAAGCGTGTTTCTTTCTGCCGGAGAATATGCCAAGGCTGAAGAATATCTTCAGAAAGCACTTCCTATCAACACAGAAATTGGCGACAAACACAGACAAGCGTCATGCTACATAAACCTAGGAAACGTGTTTCTTTCGGTCGGAGAATATGCCAAGGCTGAAGAATATTATCAGAAAGCACTTCCCATCAACACAGAAATTGGCGACAAACACCGACAAGCGACATCCTACGGAAACCTTGGATCTTTGTGTCTAACTATCGGTGAACATGCCAAGGCTGAAGAATATTTTAGAAAAGCTATTCAACTTAGCAAGGACACTGGATACATCGAAGTGCAGTTTATGGCTCACCTAAATTTAAATTATTGTTCTCTAGCATTAAGAGGAAACGCATTTGAAGCTTTATCGAATCTCCGTACTAGCATTGAGAAGTGCGAGATAATGCTTAACTTTCTACCAAACAAAGATCGATACAAGATATTATTTTTTGATGAGCACGCGTCCCCCTATCGACTGTTTAGTTCACTGTGTTGTGCTTTTGGGAAACACTATGAGGCATTACACGTTGCTGAGCTTGGCAGAGCCAGAGCTCTAGTAGACCTAGTATCAGATCGGTATTTTGTGGAGAAAGAAGTATCCCTCGACCCAGAATCGTTTGCTGGCATTTTGAAGGTGATTAGAGATAGTAGTAACCGTACTTGCCTATACATTTCCTACCATGGTGAAGATATATTTCTTTGGACTGCAAAACAAAGCAAGCCGATAGCTTTCCGAAAAACGAAACTTTCTGAGAGCTATGTTAGCAAGCACGGAAAACTGTCTGTGGATGACCTTTTTAAAAAGGGAAGATTATTAAGAAATTTTCACGTTTTACCTCAAGAGCAATGCGAAGACCGATCACTCTTCTCCTCGTACGCCAACCAACTTACAAACGAACCAAATCTGGAAGATAGTCTCTCATCCTTGCGTCCTCTTTTAGATGAAGAAGAAGTAAACACAGACCCTGAACCGCTGCTTCAGCTTTACAACATGTTGATTGCTCCCGTAAGTGACTTGCTAGAAGGATCTGAAATCATTGTTGTTCCTGATCGCTGCTTGTTCCAAGTTCCGTTTGCAGCATTACATGATGCATGTAACTGCTATTTGTCAGATTCTTTCAGGATACGTATTGTCCCTTCTTTGACGACTCTCAAGCTCATTCTGGACAGTCCAGCGGGCTCTCACAGCGAAACTGGTGCATTGATTGTGGGCGAGCCGAATGTAACGGATGTATATTTCAAGGGAGAGTTAAGGTACCTCTGTAAATTGCCTGGCGCGAAAGCGGAAGCAAAGATGATAGCAAGACTACTACCTGAATCTCACCTTTTAATAGGAGAGCAAGCAACAAAGGAGGCGGTTCTTCAGAGGATACCCTCAGTAAGTCTCGTACATTTCGCTGCTCATGGTGACGCCGAAAGAGGGGAAATTGCTCTTACCCCTCCCGACTCCACTATGGGGATTCCACATGAACAAGACTACTTACTCTCAATGGCCGACATCTCACAAGT
>OZ037993.1:3965085-4021085 GCA_964035705.1 Porites rus
AATGTCTTCCCAGAAAACCTTATAAAATTCGGCTGGAAGGCCATCAGTCCCAGGAGTTTTGTCCGATGCCATAGTTTTTAGACTATTTAGGCATTCCTCTTCTGTTAAGGGCCCTTCGCATTCTTCCTGCGCGTGTTGGTCGAGTTTTACCGTAGATTCTTCGGAGAAGAAAAAAGCGTCATGAGCAGAGATATCAGGCACGCGTGATGCATATAAGTTTTGATAGAAAGATTTTGCTTCTGTTAAGATTTCCTCATCTGTTTTGATGACGCTACTATTCTCAAGCTGAAGTTGCCTTATGGTTTTGGTATTAAAATGCCTTTTTTCCAAGTTTAAGAAGTATTTCGTGTTTTTTTCTCCTTCGTTATGCCAGCGGGCTTTATCATGGCTCCTCGAGTTTGACGCTGGACAACGTTTTCTAACTGTAATTTTTTAACTTCTAATTCATTATATATAGTGGTCTTGTTGGTTTTAGATAAGTCATTTTCTTCCAGTTTCCACTGTAGGGACGTTATGACAGACTCCAGATTTGTTTCTGTTAACTTCATTTTTCCTCTCTTATGTTTTGCGTGTTGTGTCGACTTTGAACGAATTTGCATCTTCATTGTATCCCAGAGGAGCACGGCATCAACCTCAGTGTTATTTTGGTATTCATTTGCAACTTCAGTGATTGTTGTTTTTATCAAATTAATATATTCACTGTCTGATAGAAAAGACGTATTTAACTTCCAGAAGCCCAGGCCCCTGGGATTGGTATTGTTTGCAAGGTTATCAAAGAATGGTCTGTTTTGTACCCTGGTAAAATATCAGCTTTTGTAATTGCCGAACTTAGACTATTACTCGTCAAGAAAAAGTCTAAGCGACAATGAATTTCGGGCTTGCTTCTTCTCCAAGTGAATCTTCTGATATCCGGATTGGAGACCCGCCAAATGTCGATAAGGTCTAGCGAATTTATTAAGTTCTGAACTTCCTTCAAAGAATTTTTGTGAGTGGCCAGTCTTCCTCCCTTCTTATCATTTTGGACGTCCAATACTAGATTAAAATCGCCACCCAGGATAATGTCCTCGCACTCGAAAGAGAGGAGGTGGCTGAGAACGTTTTTAAAAAAATTCGGATTGTCATCGTTTGGCGCATAAATGTTTCCCAAGGTTATAGTCTTATTTTCAAGCTTCAAATCTACTAAAATAAATCTTCCATCTGGATCAGAGAATTGTTTCTTGATTTCGAATTGAAAATTGTTGTTAAACAGGATGCATACCCCTGCACTTGAGCTAGAAACACTACTAAAAATAGCTGAGAAGCCCCATTCTGATGACCACAGTCGTTCTTTTTCTTTGGTGCAGTGGACTTCTTGAAGAAAGAATATTCCAAATTTTTTCATTCTAAGCCAACGAAAGGTTTCTCGCCTCTTAAGGTTGTTGGATAAGCCCCTCACATTAAGAGAACAGATTATCAATTCGTCAATTGGGAACTTGTTGATGATTAAAAGTAGTGAACTGGAATGCAGAAACAAAATGCAAATTACGATAGTTAACACTTCGTAGGACTGAAAAATATTTTCTACTGACCGAAAAACCAAAACAACGGCTACACTGGAAACAAAACTATAAACAAAAACAAAAAAAAGGTAAAATTTAAGCGGCTTAGGGAGAACATACCTTGAAACAGAAAGATCGACGAATCCGGAAAGGACGGAACGCCAAATAGTTTAACTTTAGAACAATATACAAAAAGGAAAGAATCCGTTGTGTGCAAACGGCGAAGCAAACGTGGAGTACTAGTCTCGGTCTTAAAGGTTGCAATAGCAATTAATGCAAAGGCAACTGAGAAAAATCGAATTACACTGACCTGAGTAAAGAAAACTTCTACGAGCGTGTAGATTCAGCTGCAGGTTTAAGTTCGTCGGGTATGTTACCAACATGATAAACGTTATCATTTATTACTAGATTTCTGTCCACTACTTTCGCGCTCATGCCTTTCTTCCGCGCTATGAACATCGCTTTAATTAGTTCCTTTCTTTCAAGCTGTATCGCCTTTGCATAGTCTTTAGTTATATACGCGTCTGGATAATCCGTCGAGTGTCTCAATCTTCCTTTCGCTTTAAAAACACGGTCCCTATCTTCCCGGCAGAGAAAACGCGCAATGATGGGTCGGGGATGGTGATGGGAGTCCTCAGGCGAACGTGGCTTACCGACTCTGTGGACAGCATGAAAGTATATATTCTGTGTGTTTATGTTCAACCCGTTCTCGACGATATCATAAACGGTGTCAGTGCACTTCTCGTGTTCTTGCTCCGGTATATTCATAAATCGGAGATTCTCTCGGCGAGAGTAGTTTTCCAGTGCGATGATTTTTTCCTGTTTCTCGGATAGCTTCGTATTTAAAGGGTTGATATGACTCTCCTGCAGAGCAATTTTTGCTTTAGCGCTTTGTGAAACACCATTGTCCTCGAGGTGTTTTTCCAAACTTTCTTTATGTTTCTTTCGGAATTCTGCGTGTATTTTTAGTTTATCTTGGAGATCTTTGATTGTGTCCCACGCCGCGTTCAATGATGTTTCCATATCATTTACTGTCGATTTTACTTTCTCAATTTCTTCGTTGAGTTCATTTCTAAGACATGATAACTCGGATTTTAGACTGCCGAAGAGGTCTTCCATTCGAGATTCCAAGTGACACAACTTATCCATAATGTTGGCGTCCCATCGCGGAGCAAGCGTTTCGGCGATGGTTGATATTGTGAAGAAGATGAACTCGAAGAACGTGTTTCACGTTGATTCCGTTTAGACATTGTTTTAAAGATGATTATATGATCAGAGGGTGTTTATATAGCGGTGTCTGTCCCTTTCCGAATGAAGGAATCAGAGAGAGATTTTTTTGCGACTGTCGGCCATCATGCTCTTCCCAATCCCTCGGGGTCTAATGTTTGCCGTTTGCCTTAAACGCGACTCTTAATCTATTTTCTTTGCAACGACAACCACAATCCATATATTTGGTCTTATAAAAGTTAGTGCCACGTTTACTCCGGTCGATTCGGAATCGAAGAATTACGTTTACAACAAAGTCGAAACGCCAGGTTCAAGCATTACAATTACTCAAATTAGGGAAATCGACAGATAAAAACTACGAAAAATTATCCTTACGGTTAAAAATGGCATGAATGTCTTTTTTTGTTTTGTTTTGCGTAGTAAAGATAAAGACTTGATGACAAATATAGAGAAAACTACGTTATCCATAAGCGTGGTTCTTGATATCTAGACGCCTGCGTTCTCATCAAAGTTCTCCTAGGAACCAATGGGAACAAGCCTGTTCACAATTCTTTTTAGCCCTTTCCACCATCCCTGCTTTACTTCCTAAAATCCAGAGCTGATCTGTTATCAACTACCGTTAGTACTTTACACATACACCAGTTTTGTACAAGGTATTTGACTCTATGAGCGTTCACACCCCCGTAGTGAGAGGCACTTCAGCTGCCACCGGGGATGGATTTTATTTTCGTCGCCATCCAGATCTGGGTAGTACTTCTCATTGGTTGAAGCAAATTTTCAAACAGTCAGAAGTACTACCCAGATCAGGGAAGTGACGCGTCATCAGTGTGGAGTTTCTGCGCTCGTTTCTCAGACGTCATTTCACGTGGAAACCGGTGTTGGCGTCGCGAAATGTCGGTTGTTTTCTCAGGCTAAGCTGGGTTATTTACGCGTGGAAATGCCACACTTGATGCGCGTATCCCGAAAGAATGGCTCTACGTACGCGTGATAGAAATTTATCTGCAACGATGTTAAAGTAAGGTGATTACTTACCTAAACAGTGAGCGAGGGAAATGAGGGAAGAAAAAGCCCCCTTTGAAGTTTCATTAGGGTTAACTTTTTGCCAGGGTATTTACCCTGAAAACTAGGTTGAACACTGGCTTATAGTATCCGGAGCCGTGGCACGAAATTTAACATCATTCAAACTGAGAAAACCGCCACCAATATTGGATCATGTAGCAGCTGCATGGAAGAGAAGTCACCAATGGTGCCTAAATCTGACCCCAAACAATACTAATAATTATAATGTTAATGCGTGCCAAATATGTACCTAGTATATGGCCTTGCTCTCCATGGGTTCTCCGTAGCTCAAGTGGATAGAGCGCCCGCCCGGTGTCTGGGAGGTCATAGGTTCGAATCCTGTCGGGGACTCAGACTTTTTCTTTGTCCCACGTTCGTGACATGCTGATTATTTTATTTTCACAATTAAAACAATTGAAAGAATGACGTCATAATTTCCTGCGACCGAATAGAGGAGACCTTACGAGCAGCTCTTACACACTACTCACCAAATAAGTAAAAAATCGAATTAAAGCCTCAAAACATTAAGATTGATATGAAAAAACAACATATACAAAAGGAGGAACTGATGGATAAATGTGAAGAAGATAAAAACGGATTGCAATTGCTGTTTTGAAGACGAGTGTGAACTTAACAGTTTTTCAAAGTTCGTTTTTGTTGTTTGTAACGTTTGATACAATGCTTTGGGTGAGATATTTGTTTGATGTGAAGCTGTTAATTGGTCTTTTCAAGGAAAATCATTACTAACGTCAAGTTTATGTAGCGTCATAGATAATATCAAACCAATAAACTAGACAAGCGCGATACAGCTCCTTTAATATGAGAAGGATTTTCACCTCGAACGATACAACGACAAAAACGCTTGGTAAGTAACGTCAATATTCACTGCCGTGGCATTATTTCTACGATAGGAAGGACAGTCGGAACAAGATTGTCACGTTATTGTTTCTTAAAGTTCGAAGATCTTGATTTTAGCAAGACCTTCAGAAAACAGAGATGAAATCTGAGAGAAGCAAAGACAAGAAACTCATCACAAAAGACGAGTGAGGTTTATTAGACATACCTAAACTGTAGTAATACTGCAGCTTTTTCAACCGGTGACCCCGATAAAATATCCAAGCTCTTCCAACAGGCGTCGGGGTTATAACTCTGGTTACTACAGCTGCATACTGCTATAGGACAGAAATGTCTACCAGGTGGCTTGCTCGCAATGACATAAATATGGAGCTAGGTTGGGTTGCCAGCCACTTCTGGGGAAATGAGCCCTCCTCACCTCCTCCCGCTTCCACTTCTCGGGAAGAAACAAGATCGGATCCGATAGAGCGGCTACCACTACCACTACCACTACCACTACCACTACCACTACCACTGTCACTGTCACTGCCACTGTCACTGTCACTGCCACAACCACTGCCACTACCACTACCACTACTACTGCCACTACCACTGCCACTGTCACTGTCACTGCCACAACCACTACCACTACCACTACCACTACTACTGCCACTGCCACTGCCACTACCACTGCCACTACCACTACCACTACCACTACTACTGCCACTGCCACTGCCACTACTACTGCTACTACCACTTCTACTGCCACTGCCACTGCTACTGTTTATTACAACCACTTCCCGAATCCCTCATTGGGATTACAAAATTTAATTATGCAACAAAAATCAAATGAATTTTGGTCTTACTAGCAAAAAGACGTCATCGTGCAAATAACCTTTTAAATGCAGAAAAATCCACTGGAATGACCAACCTCACTGGTCTCCTCCGTTAATAATAGTTTATTATTACTACGACTTGTTTACTTATTTCTATAAAATATTCTAATTCTATATTTCTTCCAATACTAAAGCTGTGTCCCCAGTCAGTCCAGCCTCCAAAAACGTCTGTGTGACTTCAGAGAGTTGTTTTCTCGGAAACGTCGTTGAGATAACATAACGAGATGACGAGTAACCAAGCCATTCCACGAAGACATATAACATCTACGGATAAAAGAGAGAGAATTAAAACAGTTTAACGTAATCCAAAATTAAACCGCAAAACAGCAGTATGTTGAGGTTGGCTAATGCAAACCGAACTCGTCAAACGAAAATTGACCAAGGTCAAAAGATAGAAATACACAAATTTGGCCGTATTAACGGGTGACCGTATTAACGGGGGGGTTTTTCACAAGAAAATGTATGGTCGTTTAGCCGGGCAGCCAAAAAAACGTAGCCGTAATAACAAGGTGACCATATTACCCAGGTGGTCGTAAGGAGGTGTTCCACTGTAGGCAAGAGCAAGCATAAGTATGCCAAAATCAGGATAGTTATTTCCTAGTTCAAATTTTAATGAGAACAATTAAATGGCTTGAAACGAATTTTTACCTGTACAACCTGTTTCCACGCAAATTCTGTTACAGCACTGTTTATACAAGTCCGTACAAATGTTTGCCAAAGTCAGCACTGGAATAAAGTTTAAACCGAAATGCATTGCGCTTTTCGATAAAGCATGTTTTAAAGATTGGCTCTCCACTTTTCAGTCTTATTTCTTATCTTCTGTCTAAAATAACCCACGTCTTTTGAATGAAGAAGACTCGGACGTCAAAAATAGGAACTTTGAGAAGCTCTTGGGAGCTCCACAAAGTCTGAAGCACGCGGCCATACATCGATGGGAAAAAAATAGGATCCAGTTTCGAGTTCGCTATTACCGCTGAATTGAAGAAATGAAGACGCATTTTTACAGGCTTAGCCTCCATCGGAGGTAAATATATTCACAAATTCCAACGAAAATAAGACCCGTTTATTATTCTGTCTATTGTGTATATTCAAATTTAAAACACTTACTTGCCGGAATTTGTGAATATTTTACGTTATATCGAGGCTAAACCTGTATGAATGTGTCGTTGATGTTTGTATTCAGCGGTAATTTTTAATTCGAAACTGGGCTATTAACAGTACGTATCAAGAAAACGAGGCTAAAAAGTTTTTTATTCTATATCTTCTTGTTTGGGAGACTGGAACCAAGTTCTGGACAAGCGATACTGACAGTCATTTGACTGGTGTCAGACCCGGGGTTTTAGAGGCCGTAGAGTAACTTAAGTTAAGTTACAATCATTTTACGTAAGCTGTTTCAGAATGGCATTATAAAATGTAAGGCCGAATGAACAGTTAAACGAGCAATATTGACCCCAGAGCTCTTCTGCGCATGAAGGCCAGGGAGGAAGAGCTTACGGGCGGAGTCAGAAGGGTAAGCACTGGGGTCGAGATTGTCCTTTTGGTTCAAGGAAGGCTTGCGTACATGTGTTCAGAATTCAAATGCCAAACTGCGGGGTTTCCTGGTGCAAAACTCCTGGACCACCTTGTCTGTATCGATCCTCGTGTAACTGTACGCATGTAGAAGCGCGAGCACAGAGCGTGTCTCTACTTGCATAGTAGACGTTGACACAAAAACAGTTACTACAGCCAAGACTGGTGCGAGACTCGGCATCGCCTGTCTGCCCGTGCAGCCTTATGACATCTGTCTATACTTTAAATGTAAAACTACAGTGAAGGAGTGCAGCAGGGCTCTGTCTTGAGGAGCTGCATGCCATCAATGATACCCTCGGCAAGCACTTGGAATATGGAAACACACAAAAAAACATTGTGACTCTTATTCAATTTGGCCATTTAAAAAAAAAATCACCCCAAAATCTTTTAACCCACGCTTAACTGGCTTACAGTCAGGTCTGTTCGTGCTCTGCACCCTTTTTTAGCAGACCGTTGTTTCTTAACAGTTGGAATAACAAGTACAGTACTCTTTTCTCCTGGAGGAAGGATCGACACTAGTGTTAAGAAAGCAAGTAAAAGAAATCATTTTGATGAATAAGATGATTTATTTACTTGCTTTCTTAACACTAGAAGCACAGCTTTAAGCTCTCTTCCTTTTGTTCACTCTAGCCTTCGCAGCCATAATTTCGCCAAAGAGGGCAATTTTTGTAAACGTGGCTTTGCAGCAAACTTTCTTTCCGTTTACCGCTCCAGATTCTCTTCCTCTGTCACAGCGGAGCCTTTACTTGCTTGCCGACGGAATTCTATCCCCAGAATCAAGCTGGAACTTGTCCTGACTTTCTTGTTCACTTCTTGTATTGGGAAAAGCAGACTAGGCATCAGAATTCCGAGCAAACGGTTTTTTTGGAGAACGCTTCTTAGCAAACAAGGCTTCTGAAATCAGTAATTGTCTTTCTAGGCCTTCACTAGACTTGCTACAAGTCGACCTCTTGGCGAGCGGAGCGAGCCTTTTTTGGCCGTGAAGCGGCCTTATTTTTCTTCTTGCTCCGGAGGCACACAATAAAGTCGTCTCCTTTCAGAAAACGGCTGAACTGCAGAATACCCTACCACTTGACCAATTTCCTACGTAGCCGGCTACGTGGTACAAAGGAAACAAATACTAATTTTACTGGGTAAAATGATAAATAATTAAAACATAAATGTGCGTGCTACACGTGTAACAGGAAGTGCAAAACCTTTAGTGAGTAACTCCTCTTTCGTGTAGAATTAATCGCCTACTCATTTCTTATCAAATCTCCAAGAAAGTGACAATAACGCCGCTTTTTAGATCGTTCCTATTATTACCCTAGATCCCTCCGTTGCTCATAGCCATGTTTTAAAATAGCCTTCCATCTTTTTCTGCGTACCGTCCTACTTATTCGTCCTTCCTGAAATACATCAAAGAAGCTGTCGTTCGTGAAAGATGTCTTTCTTTCAACTCCTTCATGAAACTCGCGAAATATGTATAACTCTTGCTGAACGTTAAAACAAATTTTTCTTGCCATTTTTTGTAGCGTTCTTACCATATTTAGAGCAACAGAAATAAACAACATGGCGGTAACTGTCACTTTGAATATACTGATAAAGGCGAATCTTTGTATTTCCATCTTTGACGCCAGACATATCTAGCCATCTGAGAAGGTCTGTCTTTTCTTTAGCAAATCGTTCATGATGTTTTTTTTGTTTGGTTTGTTACGTCATGCATAGAACAGCTCGCGCGCAACAATTCGATCGCACGCGCTATTTTACTTTTATTGTACGTATTGTAAGTCTGTTTCCGCCCTTTGATTGGTCAATTTGCGGTCTATAACTTACTGTACAGCAAGATTTCAAAACCATGCTGATTTTGCAGCTCTAAATCTTTCTATCTCGAAAATAAAAATGGTAAAGAAAGTTATCATATGTTTGTAACCAAAGATGACTTGGACTTTAATTTTCGACCTTCCAAATTTTAACTTGTGGTTTTTTGAGAACGAAGCTGATGAAGAGACTGAGTCGTAATCTTATCAAAGAGGAGGATTCTGGTCAGTGATCAAAACTTTATCGTAGGTCACAGGCCTTTCACAGTTTTCACGGTCACAGCTTCTTTTCCATTTGCGGTGTATTTGTTTTGTTTTGTTTTTTTGTTGTTGTTGTTTTTTCAAAAAATAACAAAACAAAAACACAAAGTGAGTCATTTTTATCTATTTTTTTTCAAAAAAAATGGGATTTAGGACGTAATTTGTATATTTTCATACATCCTCTTATAAGTTCAAAGTCTAACAAACTCCCACAGTTTGGGCCGCCGCTAAAACAAATGAATGGTTAAGAAAAAATGAATAACGCAATGTAATTAACGACGAGAAGCGCAAGTGTAACAGCTGATTAAATTCCTTCAAGGAAGCCAAAACATCTATGTGCTTGTGTATCGTGCATGTATAGTAAGCATCACCTTGATTTGCGACTCCACTGTAAATCTCCGTCTCTTAACTGCTCCATTAGGGCATCGAAGGGCAACAGTTATCACCTTATGATTCAAAAACAATTTTATAAACTCAATAAATAAATTCATTCCTTCACTGACCCCAACCACGCTTGTGGAGCGCAAAGAAAATTTTCGCTAAATAAGATGTTTTGGGTACACCCGTTCAACCTGGTCAACCACACCCGTCGAGGTCTTCTCCCTCTCTATTCTTTTCAAACAGCAGCATGGGTTTTTTTATATCCCACAAGAGTCAGCAGTGGAATTACTGTGCACAGAGGAAATCCTGAAGTTATTTCATCCTTACACATGGTAGAATTCTCTTTCAGAGAGCATATCAATTAAGCTGTTATCTTTTCAGTTCCAAGATCAGACTTACTTCTTGTATAAATGGTGGCACAAAAAATCAAAATATATTCATTTAATATACTGTTGCAAAAACAAATTGCAAATGTCACACACACACTCACACTTACACACACACTTTATTATTATTAACAATCTACATTTACATAAAGTCCATTTCCGCCTGCAAATAGCAGGTGCTAGTCAAGTCATTAATAAATTACAAATAAATAGATAAATAAATAAATAAGTAACTAGATATATATATAAATAAGTGAAATAAAGCTTAAACATAAATGAATAACATTTACAAAATTAACTAGCATGTTGCTAATCCTAACTTGTTGTATTTACAACATGGCTAGTCCGCATTTCACATCGGACTGGTACAGGATATAGAAGTCGAATGGGCACTGAATTATTTAAACTGAGAGAAAAAAGGTGGCACCATGACTAACAAATTCGATGTGGAGGGACATTGATTTTTAACCTAACCGCTGGGTGCTACACTAATTCTGCAATATACATTTAATGTATATTGCAGATTTATGAATCCCCCTTTAAATGGGTTTATATCAACCAATATTATAGCATTAAATGTTTTAAAAAGAAATGAAAGATAATTTTTTAAAAAAACATACCCCTCTCTCCTGTAGACCTGGTTCATCAGGAAGCTTCTTGAAAGTACATGGATGAAATAGAAAAAACAAACAAACAGACAAGTGGATTACCATCAAACAAAATGAAGCAAAACTACAAAAATATTATTTGCAGCTTTACACTAACCTTGCTTCCCTGATGGTAAAGTATTGAAATTTTGGACCAGAAAAAGTATTGCAAACTTGACTTCTAATTTCAATCTGTTTTATTTTTCGAAAGCCACTCTAATCTCCACTATTTTTTTCATAAAAAAGAAAAGTCACTTTTAACAAGATTTACAAACAATTTTAAGGAACTTATTCACCATCATAAACAATCAACACTGTGACTAAACTGGAATTCTTTATAGTGGATAGGATAAAAAGAACACTATCTTTAACCTCATAAGTTTGTTTCCTTTGTCGTAAAAACTCTTGTTTGGATTTCCAGGTAGATACATTGTCTTGTGTAGTGTCACTGGTGTTTACTGCATCACTTCCTTCCTCTGAACTATCATTTTCATCATCCAAAAACTCTTGAGAAAAAAAGTCATCTTCACCTTCAACCTGGCCATCATCCTTAAAAAAATAACAAAATGACATTTTTGGAAAATAACCTAAGGTCTTGTCACCCTAGCTTTTAAAATTGAAATTAAAGGGAAAAAAAAGATACTGTATATTTGTTATAGAAACATAATTATACTACATGCAGTAAAGGTTCTGCATATTAGTGAACTGCACCCTTGGCCTTAAAAAGAGTCTCAGCTTAGAAGAGGTGATGTCAGTGGGCTGTATCAAAAAAAAGGGTGCTTTCCAAAGTCAGAACTGGCTCAGCAATTAAGGCCAGACCAGTCATTATGACAATGAAATAAGCTTTTTCCAAGAGTTTTTGATGAAAACCCATCTCCTTTGCATACTACTACTTGTATGTAGGATTTGATTGATCTGGTTGGGTAGTTTCAATTAAAAGTGAGATCCTCATTGCGATGGGAATGGCCTCGCCAGTCAGTTCTGACAAATGAAAAGTGTCCAAGTGTTCAAGTTGGCAGGTATATATGCAGTTAGTTAAGGGGGAGAATTGAAAAGCATCTTGGAGCAATTTAGTTTTTTTTGGTTCAACTTTCCTTTCTTTTTTTTTCAGCAAAAGTTAAGAACGGTTCATGTTCATAGTAGCCAAAGAAAATTGCCAGCCCCAGTCCCCTGCCCTGACTGACAGCCCTGGTATGTTGTTGGGACCATAAACTCCTCTGGCTCGCAATAGTAAAAACTTAAGACAATTAAATTCTTTATAAGATACGGTCATTATTTTTCTTGACAGCTGTTGACATCTTATGATGACATTACTAGTTTTGACAAAGATGGCTCAGACAGATACCTGTTATTGTATCAAAACTGTCAAAATCAGTAAAGAAAAGATTTGACTATGTCTAAAGAATGTTGGAGCATTAATTTTCAGTCAAGTGTCCTCTTCTGGGAGTATACCTAATTGGGAAAGACGTCTGTTTGAATTGATTAAGAACTGACTGTATTATGTAGTCAACCTGAGTGTAAACAACAAATACCAGTGTGGAAAATACTTTTCTGGGCCCGGTTCCTCGAAAGATGGTTAAGTTTAACCAAGGATTAAGCTAAATTTCAAAAATGGTTTTCTAGTCTAAGAACATGCAACTCGAGGTTACAAAATACTGTTGAGCCTTTACTATGAGATACAGTAATGATAACAGAAAATGTTACCCTAAGCAATGCATAGGAATGTAAAGTACAAAAACGGAACAAAATTTTAATCCTGGATTAACGCTAATCGACCTTTCAGGAACCAGGCCCCTGGCTTTCTCTTTTTCTATCCTTATTAAATAATTACCTCCTGGCAGGAGTGAAAACTAGAGATGTAAAATTTTTGTAGGCTTTCAGGTAACTGAATCAACCACATTTCAATGTTTAATATTTACCCTTAATCTAAAACCTTTTCCTTTCCAGTTGCTGTTAAACTTGTAAAACTCAGCTTCTTTTTTTGCTCTTAATGCTTCCTCTCTGGGTGCTAAAACATTTTCTTTATAAATGTCAACCTATCAGGTTTCAGAAAATTTAACGTTAGTTTGTGTGTTTTTACCGGTAACCAAAGGTGTAAACTTCAAAATGCAATCTTACTTGAAAGCTTAATTTACTTTAAAAATGAGTGAGTGCATGGGCTGGTACATTATTATTGTAAAAATAGAACATGTTGCTAATATTTTTCATCATCAAAACTATGCTAAAAGTACAGCTAGTACCTTATTATCTTGCAGAAATTGTTTCATTTGCAAAATTCTTTTCCTCTTCTCATTCAATTCAGCATCAGAGTACCTTGCTAAAAAATTCAAGAACAACACAGTAACTCTCCTTGAACTAAATGTATTTTAACAAAAGATAAGTATGTCCTATTAATCCTACTGTAGTGTTGTCTCTAGCATGATAATTATAACCAAACTCTTAATCAACTTGTAAGACTTTTAAAAACACTTAAGAGTAAAAATCTATGGTCAAAACAATGTTTTGACTACCACTAGGTTGTTGTATATGTGTTACAGGTGAAATTTGATTTCAGGTTAAATTTTTTGACCCAGTTAAAAGTGAAGTTCAAGAGGAATCTGCAAGAGCGTTATCGAGATATTTTGGGTGAAGTTTTCATGGTTAGAAAAACGGTAAAAAATGGACAACCTTGATGTTTGGCCCGTTACCTGTGGAAAATGAAGCGCTTTTGACATGCAATTTCACCTCATACCAGTTTCAATATTTTTAAAAATGTGTGTCAAAGATCATGGAGATAGCTCCAGCTGATTGCTACAAAGAGGCATTTGATTAGTATGTATCAAGGCACTTAATTAATTAAATTATGTATCAAGGCACTCTTGATACATACCCCCCATACCCCCCCCCCCCAGGGGGGGCCAGGCCTCTCTTATTTTCAGACCAAACTGAGGCCCCAAAAAAATTTTTTTTGAGACCGGACCCACCCCCACCCGCTCCCTAAACTGAAGGTCTGGATCTGCTACTGTCTTGTTAGTGGTTTTGTAAACATTTCAGTCTACTTTACAAATTAGTGAATAATTTTCAAACCACTTAAAAGCTTTTTTTGAAAAATTGAAATTCCCAAGATTAAGCGTTGTTTTAGGAGACCTTTGAGTCTCAAGATTATTTTCATATTGTAAGGTAGTGAAATAAGGGCTGGATTCTGGTTAAACTTCATGAACACTGAGGTGGTTATTGGAGGAAAAAGCTTCCATGAATGATTTTGGACGAACAGTTCCCAGTGCTGTAAGTAAAATAGGTAATGGCATCATTCCATTGCAATGACAACTCCAATGTTTTTGCAACCCTGATCATAATAAATTTTCATTTTTATCTAATACAACTGTGGTGGCAATTTTCTCAAACCTTTGTTTATGGCGACGTAGTTTATGCTCAAACTTGGGAGGCATTGACCCTGAAAAACTGATCGAGCCACCTTAAGACCAGTTGACATGTTACTCATTCCTCCAGAGGAACTGACTAATAACTGACTAATCTGTAGGTTGCACTGACTTCTAAAATTAACTGTAGGTTCTTAACCAATGAGATGACAGATGATGAGTACAAAGTAAGCTTATAATAATTACAATAATCATGCAAAATATCTTATCCATAAGCTTTAAAAATTTGTATTAGTGTAATGTGTAACTGATTTTTTGGCATTTACAGGAAATCACAGCATTACTGTTTCACTCTTCTTTGCTGCCTACTGGGGGGTTTAAGTATATAATCATATATTTTTCATAAAATATTTAGAAATATAAGACACCTTTTTTACACGACCCGTCTGATGACGTTTGAAGAACTTTGCCAAGCAGAAGGCTGATGGGTGAACCAAACAAATGCATAATTAACGTCAAAAAACCAAAGCTGATAAAAAGCCATAACAGTGTCATCTTTAGAGTCATAGCATTCATTCCACCCCAAAAAGCAAGCCCTAATACACCACAACCCGCAATCAGAACGATCCATGTTTTGTCGAAGGCCATTTTGTTTTTATCCGCCACTGCACTGGGGCGAGTTCAACAAAAAATGTATGCAATTCAAAAAATATATGCAAGGAATTTTATGCAAGGTTGACGTCATCTAAGAAAGCGATTTGGGAAACATGGCTGCCGTTCGTATAATTCTACGGAAAAATTTGTTGAAAAGCTCACTTTTACAAAGATGTTTAGGGCTTAGAAGTTTTTCAACACATGTAGATGATTATGTGTCAGGGATTACGGATCACCAAAAACAGGTTCATTATTTCTAACGAGATTTCTTATGTAATTTTATTCTTACGCAACTTCGCCTGAGAACCGTGACTGTGATGGCTGTGATGCATCTCTTTGTATAAACTACCTTCCCGTTTTAGATTGTTAGAATTCTAACCGTTATTCTTCCAGTTACGAGAGACGGTGAACAGTTTCTGTCAGAAGGAACTGGCGCCATTTGCTGATCAAATCGATAAAGAAAATAACTTCGCAGAGTTGCGGGTGAGTGACTGTTCTGTCGTCCACATCCGCAATTGTTCAGTGTACTAGTACTTGTACTAGCATTTAGATCTAAACTTAATCTTTGTCGGCTTTGACCGAATGTTGGTTAAATAGAAATTAAGTTTTTTCCTCTCTTAAAACTTGTGTGTGGCGATATGCTAGCTCAAGACCTTTGGGTAATGGAACAGAAATTCACAGTCTTTCAATCTCACAATCTGTTGTCTGTACATTTACATGTACAGTAAAACCTCAACAGAACAGAGACCTAAAGGACAGATTCAAGTATGTGCAGCACAGGAGTGTCAATATAGTAGAGAGATCGCTTGCCTTTTAATTGTATTTCGTAATGTATTTTGGAACCAAGTGAAGTCTCTATGAAAGAAGTTCTTTCTCTTGATCACATGGAGTGGGGGCTGGGTTGGAGGTGTGTCGCTCGGACAGACCTGGGGGATACACGAATCCTTTTGGCTTGGTGCTTTTATCGGCAATGTTCAATAATAGCTTATTATGTGCTTTTTAGTACATATTTGGGTAAGATGTCCACACAGCCCCATTTTATGCACAATGTTCAATTCTATTCATGTTCACTGTTTGTGTGAAAATGCATAAGATTGCCACATGCACAACAAATGTATGTGGCTGTGCAAAAATCTTACCCAGATTTGTGCTCAGATATTACTACTTGACAAAGTTTATTGTTTCAGATATATTTTAATTTAAGAGTAATGTACTGGTACTTTGTAAGTCTGGTCAACTCTATGGTTTTTTAAGGATGCCAGCCTAAAATTTAAAACTAAATGTACATGGCTACTTGCATTATTCATTTATGTATACCTGTGGTTATTTGTAGGACTTTTGGAAAAAACTTGGTCAATTAGGACTTTTGGGAATAACAGTACCAGGTCTGTATTTAAATTGAAGCAATTTTTAAATACAAAAAGATTTCATGTAACTGAATGAGTGTACTGATGTAAAGCAGTTTTCACTTTTTTAGTTATTTCTGTTTTACCCAAAGTATTTTTTCTGATCTAATGTGTAAAGTAAAATTTTGTTTATGGTTACAATATTAATTCACCTGTTCATATATATTATACCCTCATTTTCCCTTTATTTTCCCTTTAGTGAAACCTTTGTTAATAAGACCCCAGATTAAACTAGGACCCTTTCAGTACAGTGTTCAATCTAGAAAACAAAAAGAACAAAGTCAACAAATGAATTGTGAATCGATCAGCTAAGTAACATACACTGTTTGCAGAACATTAAAATGTACAATACCTGTGAAAGACCTTACAAAAAAACTACTCGTAAGCATGTAGTCTGAAATGATAGTCATTTTGTGCACTCATTTCAGGCTAGTAAGCACACCTTTTGTAAAATTTATATATATTATTGACTGCTGCTTTGGAAGTACTTGTATACAAGGTAACCTTTTTTTGTATCAGTAAGACTTCACAATGATTTCATTTTGCACCAGAATGGAATATTCAGCAACAATGATGTAAAAATGTGGCCTAGATTGAACACTGCTCTATTATTAACCTGACACCAGCATCAGAAAGAGTATCTACGTAAGATTTTTAATTAAGAGAGGCCCATTCTTTGTATGTTATCTTGATTCCGATTTTATTTTAAATACAAAAATTACATATTGTGTTGTCCCTATTCCCAAATCAAGGGAATTTAGTGTATCATGTAATATTTTACTGTTTCCAGTCCCTGGCCAATTTCCCTTGGCATTATACAGTAAATTATGGGCTTTAGGGTGTTACTAGAGTAGACACAATTATTCTGTTTTAATACAGTGGCTGTTCTTTTCATGATGCTCCAACAGAGAAATATGACGGCACTGGCCTTGGATACATGGACCACTGTATTGTCGTGGAAGAAATGAGCAGATTCTCAGGAGCTATTGCTTTGAGTTACGGTGCGCATTCAAATTTGTGTGTCAATCAAATTGCGAGAAATGGCACTGAAGCTCAAAAAGAGAAATATCTTCCAAAGGTTAATACATAACTACTCTAAATAAATGAATGTAATGTCACCTTCCATTTTAAGTATCCAGACAAGTGGCTGGTTACATCAAAATGTAGATCAGACAAAACTAAGCAGCCCAGTCGAGATGATTCACAGTATTAGGCAGGATAACCAGAGAGACTGGCTACAAAGGCCTACATTTGTGTGGACTTTTTTTAATTTTTTTAAACCTAGTTTTGAGTAGGCAGCAAAAAAATGATTTCACTGGAATATCAAGGGGGAAGTTAAGACTGCCAGCTGCTGGCTCATTTTAAGAGGCTGCAAAAGTAAGGACTGCCAGATGCATTTTAATTTATTTCGCGGGACACTGCTTAGCACTGCTTGGCCTGACTTATGTGATTCTCATTGTGTGCATGTGATGGCCTGATCTCACTTGTCCTTGGATGTTTTGTTTTTTTTTTTTCACACTTTTTGCAGGGCAAGAATGCAATCATGATAGAATTTACAAGAAGACATATAATAATTAAAGAAATAAAAGTAATCAATTATAGTTACAAGAATAGTTAAAAACAATTGCTGATCCCCCAAAAAATGTGAAAAAAACAATGACAGCAGCACACCCAGGCCAATTCTCCAGGCTGCAACCATGATCTCAGTCAAGGTAGAGAGGTGTCCGCTTTAAAAGGGCAGAAAAAAAACAGTGTGCATATCCTCATGCGCATTTACTTGTTTATATGGTGGGCATAGAGATAAAACAATAACACTGTAAAAAAAAGTGTGTATTTGCTTTTCAGCTCATATCTGGTGAGCACATGGGTGCTTTAGCCATGAGTGAATCTGAAGCTGGATCTGATGTTGTGAACATGAGAATTAAGGCTGAGAAAAAAGGTACTGATATCTAGAAGGCCTTTAACACTACATGTAGCTTTATATCAAACTCAAAAAACTATGATACACTGATTGAAATATTTCAGGACTATTGATCGATTGTGAAGTGACCAATCACACTTAAGTTCAGAACATGCCAGCAAACCTTAAAATCGCAAACTAGTCACAACAATAGGCAACAAAATTATTTGAGACATCCTGTCCTAAAGGAGCTTTCTGGTGTTTTACTGACTTCAAAAGAGGAAAATAAAGCTTTTTCTGCCCATCCCCTCCCTGCAATGTTGAGCCATTGTTCAAGCTACCTATAGAAAACAACAAAAACCCCAACTGTGAATGAAGGAGTGGGGGCAGGGGTTGGGATTCCTTTGTTCTCTGAAGTTACAATGTCTCAACAATTTTGTCGCTGACAATGTAGCTTACTTTTTGTGGCTTAGTTTTCTCATGCCAATTGGCTTTTCCCTGCAGCGAAATAACAATTAATGGCAAAAAAGTTTTTCTTTGTTCATCTTTGACAAGTAATGAATGTGCAACAAGAGGGAAGTTAGAGTCTCATAAGGGACTGAAGTTACCTATATCATTCAGAAACCTTACTTGGTCACTGAGGTAAACTGAGATGAGGCCCTACAGTATAAGTGCCATAAGCAAGCTTCAAAGGCTTGATGGTAGAAGTATTCTTCGTTTTCACTGTCACGCAATAAACACAGCACAAGAAAATAAATTGGAAACTGTCCAAATCTCAGGTCTTTGTGGCTCACAGTTTCTGAGTTATTTGCACAAACATTTCACTCACCTTTGTAGAGCTCTGTATGGAGACGCCATATTGGTGGGCAGAAACTGTCCACCAATATGGCCACCGGAAATCAACAAAAATATCTGTTCACTTTTTCTATTAAAGCTCTTCCTTCTCACTCGGGAGCCAGCATACGTGCTCGTAAACACATCTTTAAATACTTGAAATGGTTAAACTTCTGAAAATCATTAGAGGAGAGACTTTTTTCAATGAGACAGCATTCCTGTTTTGGTGTCACCTGCACACACTGTGAAAACTCAGAAGTTCAAATTGCCCTATTTTCGAAATGAAACATGGTTTGGGACTGGAAACTTGTACAAAGATTTTTTTCTATTTATCTTAGTGTAAATAAGAGTACAGAAAACCTCGCTTTTTTGACTTTGCAATCTGATGACATCACTGTGAAAACCATCAACTGATATCCTGTGCCTAAATTGTCATTGTATGGAGGAGTTTTTTCGTCATATTATGCATTGAAAAAAGAAGTGATATTAAACATGTTGCCTATACAGGTGTTGGTAATTTAATTAATAATTTGTAATTGACAAGTGTCAATTAATAATGCCCTGTTGTTTTAGGTGATTACTATGTTCTCAATGGAAACAAAATGTGGATTACAAATGGTCCTGATGCTGATGTTCTAGTAGTTTATGCTAGAACAGATCCAAGCAATCCCAAAAAACAGCATGGAATTTCATGCTTCTTAATTGAAAAGGTATTCTTAGTACAGTACATAATTATATATTATTACAAGGATCCTTGAATTTTGATGTCCCGACAATGTTTTCTGTGAAGTCTGTGAGTCTGAATTGTTCATATTAACATTCTAATGTATGCAGTTGCTGGATTATGGTTCCCATTCTTATGTTGGCTTTTAAGCAGAGGAAGAATTTGACATAAAAGATTGTAACTCAAATAATGATGAGACCTTTTTCCATGCTTCCTGCACACTTAATAATACCTACATACAGCTGTGATTTCTATACCATTTACTATTTTTGTACAGGGAATGGAAGGATTTTCCACAAGCCCTAAACTAGACAAACTAGGTATGAGAGGTTCCAATACATGTGAACTGGTGTTTGAAAATTGTGAAGTTCCAGGTATTTACATTTTTGTTTATACTTTAAATTGCAATAAAATTTATTTAATGAACCCCTGCAGTATATAATGGGTAATATAAATTTTATCACTAACAAGTTTAAAATCTCGCCCACTCCCAGGGGCCCCACTCACATATTTTAATGACGGGGGGGTCCGAAGGATTTTTTTGGGTCAGACATTTTGGCCAAAAGGGATTTTTTTTGGGTCTATGAAAGACGCCGGGATTTTTTTGGGTCGCGAAAACAACAGAGGGATTTTTTTGGGTATTGTATTTTTCATCAGCTCAAATCAAAAATAACATAAGTGCAATTTATAGTTTTGTTTTTGACCAAAACAAAAGTTGAAGTTGGCATGTTTTAGCTTTCCAGAAGATAAATAATAAAATTTGCTGATGCAAAAACACTGAGGGATTTTTTTGGGTATGCTAAAAATAGTAGGGATTTTTTTGGGTAGACAAATTCTGAAGTTGGGATTTTTTTGGGTATAAAATATGAACCTCTGTCGGACCCCCCCGTCATTAAAATATGTGAGTGGGGCCCCTGGGCTCCCACTTCTCTTTGATGTTCCTGGTCAACTGCCAATTACAGCATATTTTATAGTCTCCATAATCTTTACTATTTCTTGGGTAAAACTGTTTAAACTAAATTAGTGTAACTTGATTATGTTCTCTGAAGGCAAATATAATTATATGCCTGCGCATTTAATACACAATAATTATTTATTTTCTATGTATATTTTATAAATACACACTGTTATGCACCCTACATCATGTATATTGATAATCTATCTAAGAGAGATAATTAATTTATTCATATCTAGACTAAGAGGGAGAAAGGAAAAACCAAAATGATTCAAACTTCACAAATTTCAGATATGAATATTTCTATTTCTTTCTTCTCATGTTTTGTGGTATTTTGTGCAGTTGGAGCAGTTGTAGTTTTATTTCAGTTAATTTGTATTTTTTTCTATTCTCTTTGGGTATGTTAATTTTAATGAATATAAAACAAAGGAAAAACAAAAATTAACTGCAACATATACATTTTTGCTTACCAGTAAACATTGTTTTATATCTGTTTTACATAGCTGCCAATATTATGGGTGGAGAAAACAAAGGTGTTTATGTTCTTATGAGTGGTTTGGATTTGGAGAGACTAGTTTTAGCAGCAGGACCTGTAGGGTATGTATGTTTTACTATTCCTAAATAAAGTGATGATGAGCAGTTAGTGAAGCCTGATTTCTCTACAACTGAGAAACAAAACATTACAACATCACAGCAAAGTTTTTATACCTGCCAACTTTTTCTGAGATATAAGCGTGAGATTTTTATCCTGGGAGTGCTGGGATTTTTGAAGACAACACGATCATTTTCGAAGATTCCCGAAGAAGTCCGAAGTTTTCCAAAGACGTGCAAAGTCTTCCGAAGAAGTCCGAAGTCTGCTGAAGGTGAAGTTATTGAGAAAACGCTTATCCACAAAATCAGAGATCGCGAGGAAGGTATTGTCATTTATTCATTTTACACATGGTTTTCGTTCCTTACATGGGTCTGAGTTAACATATTTTTGGAAATTATGTCAAGCAAGACGGCAACAACTCACATTTTTCAATCAGGCGTGAGAAATTGGCCCGCAAGTGTGAGCCGGCGTAAGATCGAAGTTTTCAACCCGCAGGCGTGAGACTCACGCCTAAGGCATGAGAGTTGGCAGGTATAAGTTTTTAATTGTCAGAAACTACTTCTCTATTGAGGAAAATTGTTTGCCTGTTAGAACTATTTCAGGCTTGGCCTTCTCCTATGCAGTTATTAAAGCAGTTATGGTGAAAATGGTTATGTCCTTTTGTTGCTTTAGTTTGCTAGTCCTCATTGTTCATGATTATCATGAGAGCCCTAGTTATATTTCAGGATATATAAAGGAAACTCACATTGTAGCCTCTTGAGTCATGTCGAATAGGCATCAAATAATATTTTACATGAATACACAGGTTTCCTGCATTAGAAACCTTGCTTGACAGTTCGAATGGAAAAAAAGACACTAATCTAAAAAGTACTTTGCAGTGGTTATAATACAAATTATGTCAAAGAGTTTGAAATTCTGTAATAAGTTTTACATGCATGTACATATATACATGAAGTTATAAGAACAATAATTTTGTTGTCCTTTTTATCAAACCATCAGTCTTATGCAGGCATGTGTTGACGTCTCCTTTCCATATGCCCATGTGCGAGATGCTTTTGGCAAAAAAATTGGTGAGCACCAGGTAATCCTCTCCAATGCATGATCAACTGCCGCCGCAGTTTGTTTTTTATTATTATATTACGTATTTCTATAAAAACTCTGAGTCAGTAGGCATCATTAGTTTGCAAAGGTATTGGAACTAACATTACTCTAGTCCAGGGCTCAAAATAATTTTTGGACAGTTGCTGGTCAAGTTGACTGGCGTAACTTACAAGTTTAGGCTCTGGTCTCGTTCCTGACCAGTCATATTCACAAAGCCACAGATTGAGGTCGTCAGATGAATTTATAACTGCAAGCAGCTAAAATGTTTTATGATTGAACTGTTTTTGTAATTTAAAGAATCAGTGTGAATAAATCTATTTTCCCAGGTATTTATTTGAAAGCCATGTACTTTGGACCAGCCAAGACGACCAGCCAGTTAACGGAAAGCTTGTCCGGACTTGTAAATGCTCATCTGACCTCATCTTGGCCTGACATTGTCCATTGACCGGCCATTAATATGAGCACTGTAATCTAAGTTGGGTTGTGAATACCTTTGTGTTTTCTGCTCACCCAACCACACTCTGATTCACAGTCTGCCTTTTTGTTTTTTTCGTTAGTCAATACTCCTCCAGAGATGTATAAAATATATTGCTTTTTGTTTTCAGTTAATCCAAGCTAAGATGGCTGACATGTACACACGCCTTAACGCATGTAGGAGTTATGTATACTCTGTTGCTCGTGCTTGTGATGCTGGACATGTCAACACTAAGGTTTGTTTACAATTCTTCAGTAGATAAGTGATTTAGAAATGTATTGTAATGCCCCCCTCTGCCATCTTGGAAGTTGCTAGTCTGCAGTCAGACAACTCTCCTGTCTGCCAAACATAGGATAATATTACTAAATGTAGTGGTTGCTATCTCGCATAGATTTTAGCATCCTCGGAGACCCAGGGGCAGATAGTGAGGACGAGGGACGGTCTAAATGGGCGGGAAAATGTGGTTGTGTTTTTCTGGCACCAATCAGAAGCCAGAACGGCGGCGACCGTTTGGAACTGGTCTGGTAAGACATTGTCCCCAGGGGCTCTTCTCGCCGTTCTTTACTTTTCTTCGTTCCATATATATTTTTCCGCCCGTTTAGACTTTCCCTCGCCCCCTTTATCTGCCCCTTGGTCTCCGAGGATGAGATTTTAGCTTTTACAAAGTAATTCACATAGCTTGTCTGCCACATAGTTTTGTTTTCGCCCTGTGAGAAACTACGCAAACAGACAAGCCATGCCAGAAATGACTCCATAAATGCTCAAAGGTATGCAAGAGAGGGTAGTGGTGGGAATTTTTCTGGTGTAACTCCCTTGATGTGGATGCCAAGCTGAATCAGTTTGGGTCCCCTCTAGGAATTCACTGCAGGACCTGCTTTACTGCTTTTGAGTCTAATTTGCCTATTGTAAGTATAATAATAAGCAGGACAAGCATTCAAATGCCCTGAAGAGCGGGGCAGAAGGGACCTCAGGTACCTTCTCATCTAGCCTGTATCACAGAAAGTTGTACATGAGATATTGTGGTAATTTGCCTGGCTGCAACCCAGGCTAAACTTGTTTTGGCTGTTTTCCCATTAAAGATCATATGATGTTCCGGAATAAATTCCCCCTTTGTCTTGTGAATGAAACAGTACAGTTTTCTAGGGTAACATCGCGTGCTCTATCAAAAGATAGGCTCTTTTGACACCCCTTTACTGCTTATAGAGCAATACCATGTTCATAACAAATGCCAACATTTTAATCTAATTTTCTTTGGTAGGACTGTGCAGGTGTGATTCTATATGCAGCTGAGAATGCCACACAGGTCGCGTTAGATGCTATTCAAATTCTAGGTAAGATTAACTAGAAAACCGTTCTGTGAATACTGACTTCTGATTGGATAACATTACGCGCCGCGGGAGTCGTGCCATATACGGGATTTACATCACATTCTGCAAAACAAGGTTGCGTTAGGCCTGTTAACACGTACACTACGAGTAAAAAGGTCGCCTTTTCTCGCGTGGGGTGATTTTCACGCGCCCTCGCGTTTCGCTCGCTCTACTATCCCTGAGGAAAAATGGAGGACTACTCGTAGTCTAGTTAACACGCAACATGCACAGATTTTGTTGCAAAAAGTAGAACCACTCTCTACTTCTGCAACATTTTTTGCAGCCTGCAACAACCTGAATTGTTTCAAGCCAGGTTTGGTTATTAGGTGTTAAAACGCGCAACATCGCTATTCAACTCGTTTTTCAGCAATGTCAGCGTCCATTCTTCCCTAGCCTCCCCGCAGACGTCTTTTGGGGTTCGTTTGTCACGCATTCATTTCTCCGTGGGGGAGAAATGAATGCGTGACAAACGAACCCCAAAGGACGTCTGCGGGGAGGCTAATTCTTCCCGGGTTAAATGATATTTAGGGTAAACTTTAACGAGCTTCCGTAGTCTTTTGCACTTAGATTATTGCAATCAAGGTAGCTGCGTGCCAAGCCAGAGTTTTTACAAAGACTGTCTCGGGCAAATCTTAGGACTTTACAGTTCTTTAATTCACCGCGCTTTAGAAGTCCGTGCTCTACACCAAGCCTTGGGAAAGCCTACCGGTGGAGGCGGGCATCTTAGTTGTATGTAGCATTAATAATAATTCTTATTTTGGTCTTGTCCTTTCACCTAGGTGGAAATGGTTACATAAATGATTATCCTACAGGAAGATTTCTTCGAGATGCTAAATTGTATGAAATTGGTGCTGGTACAAGTGAAATAAGAAGATGGTTAATAGGCGAGAAAATCAACTCTGAGTTTCTTTAACATTATCTGCAATACTCCTCAGTGATCTGACACTATTCATCTTCCCCGCAAATCTTGGACGTTTGAAGTGAATATTTTCTTAATCAGCTGGCATTCCAGCCTCACGATATGATAACAAGGAAAGTTTGGTTGCCAAGAAGTAATCTTTCAATGGCCACCAATGAACATATGGGGGAGGACTGGGGGAGTATTTGAGGGGTTGAAAACTGAGGCGGAGATAGGAGATATGCGCCCAGTGGCCCGTGGCGCCTAACTTTTGTTCTCGGGCGACTATAAAATCTTTGCTTTTTCATAGAAATCATATGCTGGACACACTGGATTTCACAAGTTCAGGGCACTAGGCTCCCTTCAGTTTTTTCTTAGAGCACGGCCTTAAGTGGTAGGAACTAAAACGAAGCCTTACAGTATGTTGGGCTTTTGTGTCGTGCAATGTGTTTTCACCGCGGGTTGACCTGTCGAAATGTTTACACGGATCATTTTTATCTACCTGCCGCCGAGGAAAAAGGATAAATAGTCCGTCATAAAAAAGTCAACTTCCATTCCCGCGGGTTAAATAATATTATTGGGGTAAGTTTAAACGAGCTTCCGTAGTCTTTTGCACTTAGATTATTGCAATCAACGTCGCTGCAAAGCCAGAGTTTTTACAAAGACTGTATGTCCCGGGCAAATCCTGGCACTTTACATTTCTTTATTTACTACCGGGAAAACTTGTTGTTCAGATCTATATATTTATTCAATAGTGCTCATGGCTTATAACTATTATTGTTACTGGTGAAGTAAGTTATTTAACATTAACAGAAATTCGCGGTTAATATATGAAATATGTAATTGCTGCGAAGTATCGCATCAAAACTTGAATTTGAAACTAAATATCCTGGAAGAAGTTCCTTCTTATATGAAATTTAACTTGTTCAGAATAAGCCTGGGTGACGTAATTGAGAGTTGCGTCCAGTGTGCCATAAAAGATGTAATATATCTTAATAAATACCAAGGATTTTAACAGTCGTAATTGTTGCGAATATTTTTCTAAGGAACGTTTTCCACAGCGGAAAAAAAATTTTTATCAGCTACCCAGAAGAAAAATTTCAACCATGGTACAGTTGCGTTCTAATATGCTACTCTCAGGAACACGTTCCTTACTCTGTAAGTAACGTTTTCCTCTGCTGATGCCGTTGTCCTTGTTTTCCTGTTAGCAGTCTTATGGCTTTCGTTTTTTTTCTTTTCATGGAAAGACTTGCACCTGTAAACGAGGCTTCGCTTGCGAAACATTTGAAATCCTTGCTTTTTCTGGCCACAGGAAAGTCAAATTAATTGGCTGTAAACAGGGAGAGAGAAAGATCCTAGTTGACCAGGAGGATCATAGAGGGCGGATCATCCTAGCGCCATATGTTTTCTTTATTTAGTTTACATGCAAAGAGTTGCACTTGTCCTCATCACTAGAAACTTCTTAGTTCTAGGATTTTCCTAGCTGAGAGGTAGGAAGATCTTTGTACTAGGGAGATCATAGTACCATGTAAACTGACTTCGCTAGGAAAATTCTAGCACTAGGGACAAACCAGGCAAAAATGGCCGTGGGCCGTTCAGTGGATAATCACGGCAATAAAGGCTGACCATTTCGTTTGGCATTACCACAGCTGATTATTGTCATAATTTTGCTGAAATTATACTTAAATTAACGACAGTAAAGAGAGCAGAACTGCCAAATTACATTCTTGTTTTTGTCGCCCGCTATTTTTAATTCCTTCTAGAACTGTCTCTACTTGTGTACCACACGGACCGAAACTTCCGCCTTCTAGGATCTTCCTCCCTCCATGTAAGTAGCTCCCCAGAGTGAGCGCCCCATAGTCTCCTAAGAATGAGGTTCCCTAATTAATGAGCAAAGTCCCGCGGTTCACTCTCTCGTCCTCACTGGCGTTTGTAAAAATCGTACTTGGCTCCTTGACGTGGAGGAATATAACAAAAGAACATATTATTTATCCTGATTCGATAGGTGTTTTCTTTTAACTTATTCCCTAATCCTCGGAGCTTAAAGATACAGTCGAACCTTCTTAAAACGGACACCTCATTATTACCGACAGTTTGCTTTGTCCCTGGGGAAAGAAAGCCCTTACATTTTCTCTAAATTCAACCCGCTTAATAAGGACACCCATAAAGGAGGACAACGGACACTTTTTTCTTGCCCAATCATCAAATTTTCATAGAAAGTCAACCTCGCTAGAGCGGACACTTCATTACCAGTTATGTGCTGTAGTGGATTTATCCTTTTTGATGGTATAAAAAAAATTCAGTTGACAGCATGTCGATGTTCCCAGCGCTACAGTGCACCGGATACGATGATTTGTATACGTCAATTTCACTGATTATTTTGGCACCAAACGAGTTCAGTATAGAAATGATATTTGAGTGTTTCCGTGGATTCGGTCCGCGGAATGGCGGCTTTGCGATTTTCAGAGATGTTTAATTTGAGGATGCTAATGTCGTCTATTATTCCTTTAGTATTTAGCTCCAACAAAAAAGGTTTTCATGACCCGCGACACCTTCTATGGCCTCTTCAGTGTCCGTACCAGTAACGGGGTTTGACTGTTTTAAAACTGGTCCATTTCACGAGGTAGTCGTACATTGACAGTAAGGAAGTGTACATAGAAAAGAGTGTTCTGCAAGAGCAGAGTTTTTGGCTTGTAATTAAAATAACGTTCTCGTGGCCAACTCCGTCTTGGTTTCTTAGCGCCCGTTTTCGGCTTGGCTTTGTCGTCGTAGATGCAAAAAATCCTTTGCCTGACGAGGCAAATGTTAGGTTATACTACTCAAAAAGAACCAACTGGAGTAACGTATTTACTCGATTACGCGCCGCCCTCGTTTAAGCGCCGCAGATGGAAGCAGAATTACCGATGAACGCAAACCCTCAAATAATCGCCGCACCCAATTAGAATTAGGGTGTGGTGTTTATTCCAGGACCAATAAACTGTAATAACAAAACAGTAAAGAACAGAGACTCGAGTATCCCCGATATTTCGAACGGTCAAGCCGTTCTTCTTGGAGGGATTTATTGAAGAAACGGAAAGTTGTCACAAATATTTTTTTCTATTATTGACAACAAATTAACAACATTAACACACAGCACAAAGTAAAAGAAGAAATAAATAAATAAATCAGTAAGTAACAAAAACAAATTACAATAAAAAGTATTGAAAGATAAAAAGCCTGTCAGTTGCCACACATATTCAATATTGTTTGCCATAACTTTCAATGCGATATGGTTCATAAAGCTTACTTAAAAATTCACCTAAATTAGGTTTCGTTACAATGTTCTTGCAAGCATACAAGTATTTCTTTTGCAGTAAAACCAGTGAGACGAAGTTTGCTTTGAGTTGAATTTGGCATTTTCATTGGAAGGGAGTCATCGAACGTGTTCAATAAAATTTGCTTGTTTAAAAGTTGTATGTTCTCTTTATGCTACAAATATATAAATTTTTTTAAAAAGTTAAAAAGCAGTACAGTTGGAAATTTGCTGCGAATAAAAATGTAAAATTTAAAATGAATAGGTCAATGGGAATAAACTAAACAATAAGGTAATTATTGCCTTAACAGGTGTTTAAACATCTTTCTTTCACAAATGATTTATTGTAACTGTTACCAGCGATTTAAGAAATGTGATTTTGAAATTAACGCCACATTGAAAAAGATAAAAAAGATTAATAAACGCCGAGGCGTTTATAATCGGATAAATAACGGCCAGAAACGAGAAGACCCTGGGAACGAACACTTATTTTTACTTATTGCCATAGTAACATATTCTAAATATTTTTTTGTGAGTGGACACTTGTTCAGGAGACCAATTTACGAAAATTTAAATTTTTTCAAGAGACTGGCAAGGTTATCCACACAACTCTTCGTGTTCGTTGCTTTTCTTGCTCGGAAATTAAAAAGTTTATAACCTGGAACCCAGAAACTGCGAATGTCTTTGCGAGCCACACTACTCTGAATCCTTTCTAAAATGCCCTTGATTCTTTCTCCTAGTTGATCTTTCGTCCAATATGAATCTTCCGGAAATTGAGTCCATTCGTGTAAGAACATTGTTTTTAATACGTACGAATGAAACACCCATGTTATACTGAAAGATCCCTCGTCGGGCTGTTCAAGGAGAAGTAAGGAATCTTCATTTTCCTTCCGCAATACCTTGAGAACCTTAAGTGTCGCCTTGTGAACGAGGTTCGGACTCTTGAAGATGTGTTTGAGTATAACTCCTTCGGGTATTGAAAAAGATAAACGCCAACAGGGCCGATGCTTCCCAGACTCTCCAATGGTAGAAGCCACAAGATGATAACCCTCCGCGACAGCCTTTCTGAATGCTTCATAGCCAGGGTGCCCCCTGTTCACTCGTGTCGATATGTCTGATGCGTCGGGCCATCCTGACATTTTGATGCACAAAGTTAAATCGACGGCTATTTCAAAGTTCGAGTACTCCTTGCCATGCCATGTAACCTTGATCGTTATCGGGATTTTTCTGAGCTGAATATCGACATATTCATCTAACTCATCCCTGGAAGACCGCTTTCGCTTATCTATGGCTTCCTCGATGAGTTGTTTGAATCTTTTCAAGAGAACATCGGGTTTGAGATTTCCTCGCTTGGAAATGTAGCTTTTCCACCGATTGCGATAAACTGCGTTGGACACCTGAACATCTACGTAGCCGGGATCGGGGACCGGTCTCATGGGAATATCCTTCGTAACACAAACACCAGGAGAGCAAAGCTGCTCTAAACAAATCATAAAATCGAATTCGTCGGGCCCTTCGACTTTAAGATCTTCATAAAAACTTCCGCTGGGGATTACAAAGTTTTTAAAAAGTGGATCCTTGCGGCCTATATAGACAGAGATTTCGTCAACTAAACTTCTAATTCTTTTCTCGATTTTCTTTACCTCCTTGTGCTCTCTATCAAACTCCGCTTTTTTGTAAAGGCGTTGTAATTCATCGTCCCCGAAGTTGCGCTTCATTTTGAGTCACGTACAAACTTAAGGTAACGATCGCTTCCGGGTATATATTGTTGAGCCGGCAGTTAATTTTACAAGCAGCCGTTGCAAATAGCCAGAAGCTACTTGAAGTAACAGGCATTTGGCCGTGACACAAGCACCCAGCCGCCGTCGTTATGGCTTGATCAATAGATTGAGCAATAGCACAGGGTCCAGAGGAGTTTCGTGTAAATAAATGAATTACTTATTTAAAGTTTCGCCTTGAAAAATGTCTATACTTGTCGCTTAGAACGATTAATTAACCCAATAGGATCTTTATCAACCTACTGTAGACGACTTCTGCGCTTGATCAGTCTGTTGGTTTGCGGTATATAGAATGTGTAACGAAACTGTAACGCGATTACAATAACCCATTTTTTCAGAGGTTTTCGACGGGTTTTGATGTTCTAACGACAAACACATCTCCTCTGGACCCTGTGTCAATAGAGAGCTTTCATTAGTCTCGTACCCAAGCCAATTTGCGCTATCCAAGTGACCAGAGGCGGCTTGAAACCGAGCGCGAAATTTCCACGACAAGCTTGACAGGAGACGTCACGCACATCCCGAAATCGCCGAGGACGACTGGTAACGAGGTTAGAGAGCTTTAGATTCTCAGACGAGGATGACTGCAAGAATGAGACTTTCCCAATTCTAAGTAGTGCGTGTGCGCACGCGCACGAACCAACGTCATTTTGGCGGGAAAACGTGATAGCCATCGTCTTTTTACTACGAGTTTTAGCGAGAATGTCGTAGTGGCGAAAGCAAATTATCAAATGTTTAAAGGGAATTTTATCATTTAGCGATCGGGAGAAGGCTTTACATCCTTCAACGGAAATTAGCGTACTAGCTTTTGGGGTGAAAAAATTACAATGAAGCTTCCCGGGTTGTCTATTTTTAGAGAATAGGCGAGAAAACGTAAAATATATGTTGTCCTCGTCTTCGAATCCAAAGCTCTCTAATTTTAGACGTACCTTTTGGCCTACCTATGCCAGGTATTTGTCAGGCATGCGTCATTAATTCCTCAGTAATAATGTAGAAAAGGTTTCATTTAGTTGGACGAGCAGTTTAATACCTTAAAACCATAGGGCCGGTTATTTAAACAAGGTCTAACTTAGACCGCGGTTTAGGAAATCTTTGGACGTATAGATCTCTTCCTTAGTAGGGCATTTTAAGAGGGTGCGCATAGGGTTTACAGTTAATTGATAATTGGCAAAAAAATTAGCAGTTAACTGATAGTTGGCCAAAAAATAGTAGTTAACTGAGAATTAGCCAAAACATTAGTAGTTAACTGATAATTGGGTACCCCATTGGAACCCTCGAATAGTTGCTGAACAATTTCAATTTGCTCATTGTCTGTGCTGAAGTTCATGTCAAGAGATTTCCTTGGGCGTTTTTGAAATACCATTATTTTTGTTTTCTTCGGATTAATTTTTAACATCCATGTTTCGCAATAAGAATGAAGCGTGTTTAAATAGTTTTGCAATCAAGTAGTAGGTGGTGGTGGTGGTGGTGGTGGTGGTGGTGGTAGTAGTAGTAGTAGTAGTAGTAGTAGTAGTAGTAGTAGTAGTAGTAGTTTTGAGTAGTAGGCCTTTCAGAGACAAAATCCATGTGCTAAGAATCTTTGCAGGCAACACATTAAAGTAAAATTACAATCAGTTAAGCAAAATGAGTTTTTCTATGTCTAGTTTGATTAATTTGACTGAGACACCTCTTCCAGACTTTCTTCATCAAAATGCGCAAATGGAACGATGCGTTGATGACGAGTCACCTTTCTGCAGTAGGTCTTGGACGTCTCCACATAACCAAATGGATCTTTCCTGAATTCGCCAAATAAACTTTAGTTCACATATTGGGCAGGTGCCTCCTGTTGGATGATTTTAATAAACTCTTGCCAAGCTTTTCTAGTTCCTCTAAGCGATCTTGGAAAACTGCGATGTAATGAGTTCTCAATGGTCACTGGAAAAAACAGGAACGCTTGTCCACGAAATTTCAGCTCCACTGCTGAACAGACATATTTGTCGGTAAGCCACCAGGTCACTCTTTCGTGTGTGGTATCAAGTGGGAAAATGTGGCGAGCGGCGCGCGCGTGAAAAGCGTTAAACACAGGGTCATAGAAGATAGTTGGGTTGGCCAGAGAGGTTGTGTTGGTAATTCCACAGTTGGTTTTCATCTTGTTTCGAACGTTCTGCCCTTCTTTTCGCCGCTCATAGTCAACAACACCAACTGCTGGTTCATAATCCAAAAGCCATTCCTGGAAAATTCGAATTGGCGAAAAATGTTTCATATCCGGGGTAACAGCACTGTTAAACTTAAGAGACACATCGTCGTCAGTGAATATGAAGTATGTATAGCCTGGCCTTCTGTTCATTGCAAGAAAAAACAGCCTATTTCGCCCCGAGCCCCAAGTAGTTGTATTGTCAAATAAATACGTTACATGGGTCGGTTTCTCCTTCTGACATTTTCTCTTATAGCTCAACACTATCACATCGCATCGACATGTCATATCAGTGGACAGCTTCAGATGATAAAATAGCATCGGTGGGAGACAATGTTCTGTCTGTGTAAGAAAAACATATCTTCGAGAAACAGTTTCTTTTTCCGTCCAATTCGAGTCAATACGATACTGAAGCAGACGTGTTTGTAGATCGAAGAGATTAGTTCTCAGTATGAAGCAGGAAATAATACATGTCACAACTATGAATATAAAAGCTAAGAAGTGGCGAAAACGTTTTTCCATACTTAACATGGCGGGCGTGCGGTGTAATAGAGTGAAAATTAAGTTTAGACAAAGCAGAGGTGATACTGACATTTAAAACGTTTCCATAGGATTCTGCTAACCGGACGGGCAAGAATTTTACCTCTGTTAAGAACCCCTTAGATCTATTCACTGAAAATAAAGCGTTGCTGAATTTTCCATTGTCGATTTGGCGTCAAATCTCACACCGCTAGCCATATATTGCTTGTTTTGACTTTTGTTTGTTAGGGGTAATAAATGGTCAATTAAAATTTTAACTGCTTACAAAATTTAAACGAGTGCTCGCTTGCTCGTGCTCCCCAAATTTTTGCAGTTGTTCGCATGCTCGCTTTCTTGTCAGTATTGCTAGCAATTTTGTAAATTCTTTTTGGGGTTAAATTAAAACCCCGTTTTAAAATATTTTCTGTTTTATTTTAAAGAAAAGGATTTCCAGATGGATTGCTGCAAGCGGAAAAGATAAGAAGTGGTCGCTGCTCGCGATTTGTACTCTCTAAACTGTTCGCTGCTCGCAAAGCAAATTTTTTATCTCTGCTCGTGCTCGCAAAGACCATTCGTCACCCCTTTCAAGTTGTTTTGACATGTGGAAATAAATGAATTCGGGAACAAACTCTAAACAAAGCAAACAAAATAAATGGTTGAATAAAAATATTAAAATCAACCGTAAATTAATTCTGTAGTAGACAAAAGATGATTTGCTTTGAGTTCGGAAGTGAACGAAAGCCGGTCATGTCGTAAGAAAGGTGGCAATGTTTTAAGCGGTAGAGTCGAACTCTAAAACATATATTAAAGTATACCTGCAATCTAACAATAAAATAATTTATTTAAATAAACCTGAACCCAAGCCGCATATTGAAAATATTAGTTGCTATTGAGTAATGTTAAAAATTATTTTCCGTTGCCTAGAGTTAGAGAGAACTGAAATGGTCTTTTCTTTAAACAGCTTTAGCACGTAGTTCGAAGAGAACTAACCTCTCATAAGCTCCTATAGTTTCTGCTAGGTCTCCTTGCCACTTCTTTTTTCTACTTTTCCTATATATATATTATTTGTAATTTCTAAAAATAAATAAAATAGATCTGAATTAGTTATTGGAGGAACATTTCGTCAAATGATGTATGACATCTAGGCCCCGGTTGTTCAAACGTTGAATAGGGCTATCCACCGGATAAATCACTATCCAGTGGATATAAGTATTAGGAAAACCAATTGCGTTATCCCAGGGATAGAGTATAGATTTTCATCCGGTGGATACCGCTATCCAACTTTTGAACATCGGGGCCTGGGTGTTTTAAATAACATTATTATGTTTTCGAGTTTCGTTTTTGTGCATCGAGGAAATTCCAAGATTTTGAGCCTGGAGGGCACAAGCAATGAAAGCGATACCAGTCATTAGTATTTACTAAATCGGCGCATAGTAATTTTCGGACGTTTTGATTGGCTCCCTGCATAACTTGGATTATCTTTAGCCATTCGCTGTTTTGGGAAGGGAGTTAATTTATGTGGCTTCCGTTTTGGGACAGTTTCGGAAGACGACATTTTAACGACAAATAAAACGGCTGTATCAGTAAATTTAAATGCCAAGAAAACGGGGAAATTTGGCTTGTCGTATTTAACAATGGCTGGGAAAATATTTTTCTAGATGAACTTGCAACCAGTAGTGGAACTGCACTCGACAAATCCCAGAAACACTATCTTCAAACGTAAACAAAGCTTTTACAACAAGAACGCTCTTACAGCGGCGTTTAAGTCTCAATCTCCATAATTCTTCAGATGATACTCCGCCTCATCCAATAATTGTTAATTAACCTTCTTTTATTAACGCTTTAAGTGCCATTTGGTTCGCTTATTGTAAGGGAATCCGGGTAATTTTTCTTGTGCAATGGGAAGACTTGGGCTTTGGAATCCGGCATACAGGCAAAGCAATCTGGATCCCAAAAACGATTGCAATCCGGTATCCATGTTCCACTGACAAAAGATCCCGGCGAAATCCGGTGCTTGGAATCCGGAATCCACGGCGTGGAATCCAGAATCCAAGACGGCCATGGATTCCCTTACATGGGGCGAATTTTCTTTCCCAATGTCTGAATTTTGATATAAATGTCGTGACACAGCTCCTTTAAGTACAGCCTGTGTTCTCACTCAGCAACTTTTGCACGAGCCATTTTTTTTATGGCCAATGCGGCCGAATAATTTTCCTCCATTCTTTAACTTTATTTGTTACTACATCATATATCCAAATTTACACTAAAAAGCTGCTCTTAACTAAATATTTTTGTTTCCTTTTACCTTCTTTCCACCTCATCCAGGGGCGTATCCAGGATTTTTCCTAGGACGGGGTGCACCACTAAGGAATGGCTTAACTGACTAGTGAAGAAAACAAATCATAAAAGCGAATATGAAGAAGGCTTTTGATTAGTCAATAACATAAAGTGAACTGCTGAGAGTACATATCATACATATCTGCTTACTTTGCAGAACGAAAGCCGCAGGTCATCTCGGCGGGGGGGGGGAGGGTACCCACCCTCAGCACACCTAGATCCACCCCTGTCCTCGGATCAAGAAAAAGACAAAGCCAGGCTCTGCTCGTAGGGTGTGGTCTTTTGGGTTCGTCAGGAGGAGACGAACAACTGGATGCCATGCAGTATTTCCTTTATTGAAATTGATATTTTTGTACTATTAGTTCGCCAGGCCAAAGCACCCTTAGTAAACTATATTTACATGTATGTACATATTCAAATAAGCAGGGGCCTTGAGTTTCAGTTGAGTTTCAGCCTTTGAATGTCCGTCGTTAGACGTAGGCCTTTCCCATTGACCTCCACTGGACCACGTTTTGCGCAATACGATGCCAGTGTTTTACCAAACTCTCTAAATCGTCCCTCCATCTCGTTCTCGGTCTTCCTTGGTTCCCTGTGTGTCCCTGGGGCGTCCAGAACGTAATGAGGGGTTGTCCAACGGTTTTCTGTTCTTCTCGCCACATGACCAGCTCAATTCAATTTGAGTTTGCTTATCGTTTCCATAATATCTCGTACTTTGATTTTTTCTCGAATCCATTTATCGTATCTACCAACTGCCAGATATGAACTGAAACAGCGCCTCGGGCGGATATTTCTAATACTAGGTGCTTCATTAATGAGAACATGAGTCGGTTGCTTTTGAACTTGAAGTGGTTGCTAAGTATGATTTACAATTGAACCTATTAGTAGAATCACTTTCTTGGAAAATATGAAAATTAAAGAGAAGAGAAAGGTTTGGAGCTAACGATTAGCAGGCCAGAACAGCGACGGCAAACGAGAAAATAATAGCAACGGTAGTTAGTTTCTGGTTTTGAGGTTTGCTAGCGTATCCTAAACTTTATTGTGATTGGCCAGTACACAATCAACATTCCTGTAATTTTTCAGGCGTTCACGGTTTTCTGAGTTTGACAGTAAGAAGTGAGAGCCTCTCATTATTACAAAGGTGACGAAAGCTTACAAGAACTAGTCAACAATAGGAACTTCTACTGTTTTCCAACTAAAAAATTTTTCGTAAAATTTGTTTTTCTAAAGCTTTAGCTTTTTATATATATGTATATATGCAATGTATTTTAAACTTTTTGTTTTTCAGGCAAAAGAGGTATTGACATTTCAACAAGTATTTTTATTGGCCTTAAAACGCTACTGCACTTTTATAGCGAGTAAATCTAACTTCATTAAACCTATTAACTAACTTATGAAGTGAAACTTAGAACTAATGTTAACTGTAACAACATTAAGAAACAACATCATGCATGCTAAGGCAGAGTCAAGTGACGCCGTGTGGTTTATAACTGGTTTTCAGTTTTTCCTGTTTTTTTTTTCTATCTACTGGTGCTAAGTTCATTGCTTGTAATCTTTGTTACAAATGAATTGTTCATGGGACATCCTCAGAGACCTAAGAGCAGTCAGCTGGTTTGAGCGAAAATGCGCAACGAAAGTTTTTAAGTACGGACAAAAGTCGAGCCCCTGGGTACTGACTCTTACCCAATTCCAGAAGGTCATGCGAATGCTGACTCCTGATTGGGCACAAAATATCCTTTGCATTGTTGTGCCCAATCAGCAAACAGCATCTTCTGAGTTCTTTTCGTCTATTTCTACACCAGGGCTATGGCCTAACCATACTTGTCCCTTTCGTTTTCCAAAGTTGAACATGCAAGCGGGAAAAATCATATTTTCTACTTTCCTAACCAAATACGAAGGAGCTACCGATGACTCGCGAAAACGTTTCGGATGCTATTAGCAGGACCATTACAATTTGCAGCGAGACAATTCTGTTTCTGACAAATCTCAAGGTATCGTAAACAATATTTACAAAGGAGTGACCGATGAAAACCTGAATACGTTTGAAAGCTCAAGCTTGTATTTTTGGAACAGCGTCTTCATAATACCCTAACAAAAGTGACCGCTCTGCTTGCCGTCTCGCTTAGGACTGTAAATGGCAGATTTTGGTCTCAATGAGGATGTTTGGGATGGAAAGTTACAATATTTGCCCATTCAGGTATGGCTTAGGGCTGTGCATAGTGCACCTATCAATGTTATTCCGCCGGTGGGGGGGGGGGGGCAGGCAGGGCATGGGGTGGGCATTTGATTGTCTTTGTTGGCCCTGGGGTAGGGCATTTGACTGATCTTGTTCTCCCAGGGGAGGGGATATTTGAATCTTTCTTCGCCCGACGTGCAGATATTTGACTGCCGACTCGGACGAAAAAGACTGAGACCGAACATATGTTTCCCACTCCCACTCTTCACGCATGCGCCGTACAGTCTGGAAAGATCTGGAAATCATGGAGGCCAACAAGAGCAAGCGAAAGCTGGGTGGATTTCACTGTTTTCTCTCCAAATTTTCTTTTGTTTTAGCGTGTTTTTGATCAATTGAACCTCTTAAGATACTGTGGTTTCAAAGCAACCAAGTCGATTTTTGCAAGTACAATTGATCAGTGTATGGCTCATTTGCTACAATCGCTGTAAGCTTATAACAATGACTTTCTTTGTACCCTTTACTAAGTAAGGTATATTTAAACTTACAAAATATGGACTTTCTCCTAAAAGTTTCTGTATTCTACGCAGTGTAACACGGATTATGGTTAAAACGTATAATTGCAGCTGTAACAGTAACATGTATGTTTGGTGACGCAGCAACGTAATATAAATAAACATTTCAGAGTTTTATTTGGAGATATTTTTATTGTGCCTTTCTCGGGTCCAGCCTTGGGATATTTGACAGCGCAATGTGCAGCCCGGGATGGGGAAATTTGGTTGCATCTGACTGGAATGATTTGCCCGTGGGCAGGGAATTTGACTGCAAATTTTTGAAAAATGTCAAATCCCCACCCCATGCCCTGCCTCCCCCGCCCCCCCCCCCCCCCCCCCACCCCTTGCGCCGGCTTTACATTGATAGGTTCATAGGAATTTACAAAAAATGTCACAACACTAACCACACAGAAACAAAAAAAGAACACGAGATCCCTATACCTAGCTCTTAAAAAAAAATAAAAGGTAAAGCAACTATATTTTACGTCGATAACTCGTGACCGTAATAACTGATTAACTTGAGGTCGACGGTGCGCTCATTTTACCCCCTCTCTCCATCAATGCTCCTTTTTAAGAGTATTTAAAGCTAATCAAGGCTACACTAAAAGGAGACAAGTTGAAACAAGGATGTGGTGTCGACCGGGATCGAACTCGGGACCTCGCGCACCGAAGGCCGCGCACTAACCAACTGTGCCCCCGTTGGTCCTATAGATGTCTGATGTAGTATATCGATCTCCTTTAGGGGTCACTTTAAGCCTGAGCTATAGGGTTTGAAATCTACAATATCTATAGGATCTATAAAATTCACAAGATCTATAGTGTCTACAGGATCTATAGATCTAAAAAATCTACAGGATCTACAAAATCTGTAGGATCTACAAGATCTATAGGATCTACAGGATCTATAAAATCTTCAAAACCTATAGTATCTACAGGATCTATAGGATCCATAAATCTACAGGATCTAAAAGATCTATAGGGTTTGCAAAATCTACAAGATCTGTAGTATCTATAAAATCTACAGGATCAACAAACTCTGTGGGATCTACAAAATCTACAGGATCTACAGGATCCATAGAATCTACAAAATCTGTAGCATCTACAGGATCTATAGGATCCATAAAATCTACAGGGTCTGTAAACTCTGTAGGATCTACAAAATCTACAGGATCTACTGTTACTATATCTATTTGTGACTTAGGGGTATATTTAGGGGCACTGACTTCCGCGACATGCTTACACTTAGAAAGATCTAGTTTATCTAGGAGAATGCCAAGGCTGTCCACGCAATGTTTCGTGTTGGTTGGCTTTCTTGCTCGGAAATTAAAAAGTTTATAACCTGGAACACAGAAACTTTGAATATCTTTGCGAACCACGCTACTTCGAATCCTTTCCAAAATGCCCTTTACTCGTTTTCCTAGTTGATTTTTGGTCCAATATGAATCTTCCGGGAAATCAGTCCATTCCCTTAACAACATTGTCTTTAACACGTACGAATGGAACACCCATGTTATGTGGAAAGACGCCAACTCGTCACCAGGGCTTTCAAAAAGACATAAAAAATCCTAATTTTCCTTCCGCAAAACCTTGAGAACCTTAAGCGTCACCTTATGAATGAGTTTCGGATTCTTGCAGATGTGCTTGAGTATAACTCTTTCGGGAATTGAAAATGATAAACGCCAACAGGGCCGAGGCTTGCCGGATTCTCCAATAGTTGACGCCACGAGATGATAGCCCTCAGCTACAGCCTCTCTGAACGCTTCATATCCAGGGTGACCCCTGCTGACTCGTTCCTTTATATCTGAAGCGTCCGGCCATCCTGACATTTTAATACACAGAGTTAAATCTACAGGTACTTCATCGTTCGAGTACTTCTTGCCATGCCATCTAACCTTGATCGTTATCGGGATTTTTCTGAGCTGAATATTGACATATTCATCTAACTCATCCCTGGAAGACCGCTCTTGATTAGCTATGGCTTCCTCGACTAGTTGTTTAAATCTTCTCAAGAGAACATCAGGTTTGAGATTTCCTCGCCTGGAAATGTACCTTTGCCACCGATTACGATAATCTTCGTTGGACAGTTGAACATCCACGTAGCCGGGATCGGAGACCGGTCTCATGGGAATATCCTTCGTAACACAAACACCAGGAGAGCAAAGCTGCTCTAAACAAATCACAAAATCGAATTCATCGGGTCCTTCGACTTTAAGATCTTCATAAAAACTTCCGCTGGGGATTACAAAGTTTTTAAAAAGTGGATCCTCGCGGCCTATGTAGGCAGAGATTTCGTCAACTAAACGTCTAATTCTTTTCTCGATTTTCTTTACCTCCTTGTGCTCTCTATTAAACTCTGCTTTTTTGTAAAGGCGTTGCAATTCATCTTCCCCGAAGTTGCGCGTCATTTTGAATCACGTACAAAGTACAAACTTAAAGCTGACGATCGCTTCCGGGTATATAATGTTGAGCCCGCAGTCAATTTTACCAGCGGCAGTTGCAAGAAGTCAGAAGTTACTTGAAGTAACAGTCATTTGGCCATGACACAAGCACCCAGCCGCCGTCGTTATGGGTTAATCAACTCGCAAACGACAATGCTTATGCAAAATTTTGGAGTGACCAACAAAGAGTATTATGGTATGTTATGGTATTTTCTGAAGTGGTCAAGTCAGTGGTCAATAGAAAGCTTTCAGCTTCCTACCCAGGCCAGTTTGCGCTATCCGGGTCCGAGTGTGCAGAGGCGGCTTGGAAAAGAGCGCGAAATTTTCCCGACAAGCTTGACAGTTGACGTCTCATCCGAAATCGCTGAGGACGACTGTTGATTCATTCTCGTCCCCAGAGCTTCCTGGGGACCTGAGCACGAGGACCAGGAGGCTCTGGGGACACAGGATTTGAAATTCTAGATTTTAAGACTTCCGGTCATTTCTGATTTTTGCAACGTTTCTAATAGCGTTCACTTGCTTTTGCAGAAGAGTCAATGACTGTAAATTTAGCTGATTCAAAGCTTTTAAAAGAGAATCCTTCAACCAACCTCCAACTTACTTTTGGATCAGAAATGACCGGAAGTCCTAAAATCTAGGACTTCAAATCCTGTGTCCCTAGAGCCTCCTGGCCCTCGTGCTCAGGCCACCAGGAGGCTCTGGGGACCAGAATGCTTTTGATTCTAAGAGAACGAAATTTTCCTAATGCGAAGTAGTGGCGAAAACAAGTTGTCAAACGTTTAAAAGGAATTTTATCATTTAGCGATCAGGAGAGGGCTTTACCAGGAGCCCATAACCTGGCTTTACATCCTTCAACTGAAATAAGCGTACTAGCTTTTAATTGTGAAAAAAATTTACAATGAAGCTTTCCGGGGTATCTACTTTTAAAGAATAGGCGAGAAAACGTAAAATTAAATGTTGTCCTCGTCTTCGAATCCAAAGCTGTCTAATTTTAGACGTAAACAACACGTCAACACCCCAAATTTCACTTTCGTAGAGAAGTATGCGGGATATCAGAGCATCGAATAGCTTAATGTCAGCATAATATTTTCTCTAAAGTTGTCACCCATCTCTTTTCTTAGTTTGTAAAGTGCCTCAAGCCCAACTTTTTTTAACTCTTCTCTAGCTAAACTAAAATTTCCATACGGGTTCAGTGTCATTCCCAGATATTTATAAGATTTAACATTGGTTAGTTTATTTACTCCATACTTAAACGAGTAGTTATTTAAGGACTAGTCACAATTATTAAAGATCATGACTTTTGTTTTGTCTAGATTTACAGATAGTTAAGTTTTCTCACAGTAGGATTCCAACTTGCTGAGGAGTGTTTGTAGGCCATCTGCTGACCGCGAAAAGATCACTAAGTCATCCGCATATAATAAACAGTTTATAGGTCTTTCAGAGTCATCAAGCAGAATATCGGTTGAGCTTGGTGAATTTAAAAATTCGGGTAGATCACTTAGATAGAGATTAAAAATGGTGGGTGACAACATACAACCTTGCTTAACTCCAGTGTAACACGGAAAATCTTCGGTCATTTTGTTGTTGATTTTGACTCCTGATTTATCTTTTGAGTACATGGACATTACTATTTCTAAAAAACGCCCTTTAATTCCTTCTTTTCTGAGTTTTTCAAATAATTTTTGCCTGGGTATGCGATCAAAAGCTTTTCTAAAATCTACAAACACGAGAAAAGCAAGCCTTCTGCGTTTTTGTGGTTTAGATTTAACAAACTTATCTATGAGTGTTTTTAAGATGAAGATGCTATCCACCGTACCATGCCTTTTTTTAAAGCCGCCTCGTTCTGCTTTTAGAATTCCTTTTTTGGTCATGTAATCATACAATCGATCATTGAGGATGGATGTGAAGAGTTTACCTAATGCAGAGAGCAACGTGATGCCTCGGAATATTTCAGCTTTTGATCGATCATCCTTTTTGTTAGCCCTTCCCCTGAATTTGTTGCTGCCCCCCCCCCCCCCCCCACCTCCCTCAATAATTAATGACCACTCCCTTTCATACAGATCAGCTGAAAGATTCTGGAGAGGTAGTAAATGTGTAGAAGTAAGCGTTTTCGCTGTAAACGGCGTTTCCAAGAGAAAGATGTGTCTCGCTCGGTCATCCGAGCTCGATCTTCGCTGAAAGAAGTCACTCTTTGTCTTCGACACAAATGTAAATGATATTAATCCCCAAAACCATCATAAGGCTCTTCGTTCCGCAACAAAACAGTTCGGTAAGTACTGTGATACCTCTAGGGAGCATTGTGATGAGACGAATGAGGAAGCTGTTAGTGCATCGCCTTTCATGGATGATGCAGCCAATACAATCATTGATCATGTTTGAATAAATGAAGGACTTTATTCATTCAGGTTATTCTTGGAGCTTCCCGCACATGGTGCATCTTTGGGTGCACCTTCAAGAGAAAACATTAACTCCTCGAAGATGGTCAGATATATACTAAGAGATACCATCACGGAACTCTTTGTTCCTGTACTTTGCTTGCAGTTATACTAATGCATTGACAACAATAGTAAATAAATCTCTTTGCCAAAGCCCTAGAACTTTGATCTGATAAAGCAGTGGGTTGTCACCCAACAAGGCTTTCAGATGTTAAATGATCACTAATCTTGAAAAATCTACAGTGCAATTCCAGTGAAATGTACATGTATAGGCTTACTTTTAGGAACCACTGAGCAGGCATTTCTCATGATTAGGTCTATGTAATGTTCTGATCCCTCCCCTCTTACAAGTCTCTAACTATAAAGTTATTTCTTTAGTAGCCCCTACCCCCAGTTTGTTAAACAAGAGAAAGGCCGCGCCGCCTTTAAGTCCTAATGACCGCGTCCCCCCGCCCCGCCACCCTAAGAATTATGAACGCTCCTTATGAACGTTTCTTTATAGTGTTCAAAAAAGGATAAGCACCAGAGATATCACATCCTCGGAGACATTCGGCAGAGCATAAATGTTATACGCCCTTGCAAACAGGGCTAGGTAAGTGGCCCATCAGGCCAGAGCTAAACTTAGCTTCTGTAGCCGGATGATGAAGCAACTAGGAATATCTTTTTATTTCCCCTGGATGAAGTTTCCAGTCCATAGTAGGGTTACCCCAAGTATTTTTACACCTGGGTGGAGTGAGGCATTTTAAGAGTCAGTGAGGTGTCTTGCCTAAGAACACAACACAATGACTCCCAGCAGGCCCGTAACACGGACCTCTTGATAAGCAAACAACTGGGCACCGAGACTTTTACTTCCACTTTTAAGTCTTAAAATATTTAGCAGCATAAGCATTTTACTACACAAAAAAAAATCGATAAGCGGTCCAAAAATATATGTGTGAACTATATAGTTTGTTCATGCCAGACGAGTTATCCCGCATAGCCTATCCTCCTAATTGCCTTACATGTATATAAGCCTTGGCACTACAGGAACTTCAGCCCTCGATTGATCTCGAATGTTACAACTCTAGAGTGTTACGTTTTATAGGTTCACGGAGTTCTTACATGTACTCTACAAAGGGTTCTGTCCAAGGGTTCTGTCCGTTTCTAAGCCGAAAACTTCTATCAATTAAGTTTACTCAATTTACACAGCAACACAGAAACTATCAATTAAGTTCATAAATGACGTCGGTTAACTAACTTTTACATTTATAAAACGTTCGTTAAACGGTAACTTCCTCGAACTGTTTTATCAATCTTCCGGCCGCTCGAACCACTCATGAAGAAACAGTGTCTTGATAACGTAAGAATGAAATCCCCAAATTTTCAGATAAGATATTCCGGAAGCTCCTGATAGAATCATCGAGTCTAACGCATCGTCATCTTCCTCTTCAAGCACAAGCGTCGATTCGTTATTTTTCCTTACTACTTTGAGAATCTTCACAGTGGCCTTGTGCATAAGCGTTGAGTTTCTGCATATATGTTTCAGCAAAACACCTTCCGCTTTGGAGAACGAGAGTCGCCAACAGGGTCTAGGTGCCCCAGATTCACCGATAGATGAGGCTATGAGATGATAGCCCATCTTAGTAACTTTGTTCATTACTTCAAATTCGGGGTGAGAACGGTTGAAACGAGTTTGCAAGTCAGAATCTTTCTGCCATCCTCCAACTTTAACACAACACCAAATCGATCGAAATTTCGTAGTGTCTATATTTTGTACCATTCCACGCGAGCTTCAATGTAACGCGAATTTTCCTCAACTCGGTTGTAAAACTGTGTCGGTCCAGTTTTGGATGAAAATCGTATGATTTCTCCGTCAAGCTTCTCTGACTAATATTTCAAACTTTTCCAGCAGTGTTTTAGGTTTTAATTTCTTGCTTTTTGAGATGTAATTTTTCCAGCGGTGTTCGTCAGGTGTTCCTACCCGAGGGATGACGAACCCGTAAGAACGTCTGCGTGGGAGGCTAGCGGTGTTCAGGAAAGGGGTGAGGTACCTGTACATGAAAATAGCCAGGATCAGAAGCAGATCGGAAAGGAATCTCTTTTACCTCACAGACGCCAATTTTGGAGAGTTCTTCTAAACAGAACATAAAATCAAACTCGTTTGGCCCTTCGACTTTGAGGTCTTCGTAAAAGCTTTCACTGTGGAGTACGGTGGTTCTAAAGAGGGGATCCTTCTCGGTGATGCTTTCTTCTCCAAAAAATAATGGTCCGTCCTTAATCTTTATGAAAGCCTAAAGAGGAGGTGAGCATCTTTCAGTGTAGTTGTATGTGGCAATGATAATTCTTTCTTTTTTTTTTTTGGTCTTGTTTTTTAACTCAGGCGGAAATGGTTACATAAATGATTATCCTACAGAAAGGTTTCTTCGAGATGCTAAGTTGTTTGACTGAATTGGCGCCGTTACAAGTGAAATAAGATGATTAATAGGAGAGAAAATAAACTCTGAGTTTCTTTAACTGAAAATTCTCTGCAATACTCTTCTGTGATCTGACACACTTCGCCCTCATCTTTCCCGGGAATCTTGGATGTTTCAGTGGAGATTTTCATCATCAGCTGGCATACGATGATAGCAAGGAGAGTTTGCTGCCAAGGAAGGAACTGCTCAAATGACGAGTTTCGCAGGCTACCAATGAACATGGGAGAGGGGTGGGGGAGTATTTGTGTGGTGAGGGGTCGGAACCTGAAGCAGAAATAGGATGATGAATGGGGAAAAAAATGGTAGGAACTGAAAAGAAAGCGTTAGAATATGTTAGGCTTTTGTGCCGTGCAATCACAGGTAGCCCAAGCTCACTATGAGAGCCCTGAACAACATTATCCTATTTAGCTAATTAATTATTCATACAGCAAGAAAATTATAAGACGTTGTATGGACAAATGTTCTTTGCTCACTAAATTAGCAAAATGTACATTGAATATCGCTTTGAAGCTTACCTTTAGCGTCTTCTTGTTTTCCTTTGTATTCTGACTGCATTCCAGACCTCCTAGGCACTGTTTAAGGCCTTTTTTGGAGCGACAGTTTTTCACCCAGATGACAGTAGAGAGAAGAGAAGAGAAGGTTGGCAAACCTCTCTTGACCGGCTCCGCTCTCGGCGGCGATAAATTCCGTGACATTTGCGACATGGAGACAATTCCGCCAAAAACAGATGTCCTGATAAATAACGCACATTTTCCATCACTCACATCGCCAAAATTCCCATTTCGAAGGTCCTAAATCGCCAACGAAGTGTGCAATACACGGCTGAGGTTAGGCGAGTCGAGAGCAGACCCGCAACGGATTCCAACCGTCAAGTCGTCAGCCCCATACTTAGCCTATTTTTCGTTGAAAAAGGAAATCTAAAATTTTCGGATTAGAAAAAGCGATGGAGAGAGGAATCAGAAAAATTCTCACTTTCGTAAAACCTAAAAATTTTCGGGAAAATAATACTGAGGCGATTTCGAAAAGATTCAAGTTGCCCTAGGACGACCGAACAGATACAACTTTTATAGCGCCGCTTAGAATGCATTTCTAGAGATTTGAAAGTACTCTGGATAAGCGAAAAAGTGTTTTCAATGCATTTAGGAGGTAACCGTGGTTGGGTGCCCCTGCTTCGCGGCTTATATTTCAGTCACGTCTGCCTCTTCTCTGCCTTGCTTGGCTGTTCAGTGGGGTAGTTTGAATATGGATATTTCACCGATTCTTGTTTGTTAAGCTATCCCACTGTATGCGTCCGAATTGTCGTGCTTTCAATGAAGTAGAAACTCGCCATGAAATTTTAAAATACAAGTCATCGATAATCACCGACACCGGAAATCGTGACCTAGGTACGTAGGTTCGTAGCTAGAGTGATAATCAATAGATGGTTGATGCTATCGTCCGAGTCGCGCCGCAATAATAAACTCCTTTAATTACCAGCGTTATGTTCTGCAGCTTTAAAAGTGTATCACTGGAGAAATTTGAAACACCCTGAAACACAAAAGGAACGCAAAACCAACACAGTTGATGGCGGCACTGGGACAATAGGAAGTCATGTGGCGAAACTAATTTTGTACACATCTTTATCCCTAGAGTGTATTTCAAACAGAAAGCAGAGGTGTCTGCGCAAAAACTTTCTTCACAACGGCTTCAGCGATTATTTCCTATTTTGCACGAAAAGGGGAGCTTTTATTCACGAACAGCGACCAGATCGAAGCAGACCGATTATGCGAACTTTCAAAAAAAGAAAAAAAAGAGTGTACACTATATGAATATTTAAAGAAAAAAAAAATCCGCAAAAGACAGACTTGGAATACACTGTCCAGTTTCTTGCATGATGTTAAAAGTAGTAAATTTACTTCAGAAACCACGGAAAAACAGATCACAGAGAAAGCTTGAATTGAAATACCAGGGAAAATATCCTCAAAACAGAACCAAAAATCACTCCACAAACCCAATGCCATTTTTTCTTGCCCGACCGACCGAAAAATTGTACAGGAATGGCCTTGTGTGACATTGTAACATTTCAAACAGTTAAACAGAATTTGCAACACAGTCGATTTTTTTTCGGGAATAAAAAACTTGTATTAACGGTTCAAGATAAACGCATTGTTGCAGTCCTCCTTTTTTTCCTATTCATGTCCAACTTGGCAAAACAACAGATCTTTAGTAGAAATATGTCAAATGTAAAACAATTAATGGGATCAATGGGAGACATGGACCGTACGTCTGTTTTTTTCCTATTCACGTCCACCACGTCCACGTTCTCAAATAAATATGACCGATTGTGGCCTAGAAAGATATATTGTTTTTTAATGGAAAGCGTCGGCAAATGCCGATGTTCACCTCACCGAAAGTCACTACCAGGCATTATTCTATTTTAAACCTCTGCGTTAGTGGGTGGCGATTTCCATGCGAGTTCGAATTAGGGGCACCCAACGAGAATATAGTTCAAAACCACTTAAACATAGCATTGTTAAACGTATTTTAGTATTTAAACGGTAGATATAGGCATATTTTTTAACCCCCTAAAAATTTTTCATAGGGATCAAAACTTACCTTTTCGAAAATTTCAGCCAGAAAAAAGGCTCCCGAAAATTCTAGGTGAGCTTTTTAGGGAAAAAATCCGTTAAAAATGGGCAATTACACCAATTTTTAGATGTCCGTAAATCCTAGGAGAGGTAGGCAAGCAAGAACTTTTACAACAAATGTTCCAAAAATTCTAGATCTCAAATCGTCTTCCGAACAGCTATTTTCCGAAAATTGACGTTGGGTGCCCCTGTCGAATAGCTCTGCAAAAAGATAGACTCCAACGATTGCATTGTTCATTTATGACACATTTTATGACACATTTTACAACGCAATAAGAGTTTTTTCCTTCCATTCTTGTTGGTTGGACCAGAAATTCATAATTCAACGCACTCATTCTTGTTTTACGACATTTTAAATTTTGTTTACAACATTTTTTTTAAAATCAGTGTTTTCAAGTAACGTGTTCTGTTCGTGGTATGGGTTTCCGGGGTGTTATAAATGTAATTCTTCGAAAACAAATTGGGATGTCCGGGAGCTTTTCTCTATTCCACCCCCTCCACCCCCCCCCCCCCCCCCCACCCAACAACTAGAAGATGTTCACGCGTCATTTGTTTTTTAAATTCTTCTTATTTGTTTTAATTACATTGATTGCATCGATTATTACCTTTTCAAAAAATAAAATGGAAAAAAAATGTTACCCTCGACCCTCGACATGGTACCCCCGCCCTCGACATGGAACCCTCGACCCTCGACCCTCGACAAAAAGATAGACTCGGGCTCTCGTAGTGAGCTTGGGCTACCTGTGGTGCAATGTGTTTTCACCGCTAGTTGGCGTGACAACATGTTTACAAATCATTTCATCCACTTCCCGCCGAAGGAAAAAAAAGTCAGCTCCAATCCTCCGAGGGGAAAATAATATTTAGGGGAAATTTTAACAAGCCTCCGTAGTCTTTTACACTTAAATTATTGCAATCGAGGAAGCTGCAAAGTTCCGGGCAAATCTTGGAACTTCTGTGTCTTCTATATTTACTACCGGGAAAACTTATTCCCGAAGTCCATATATTTATTTAATAGTCATAGCTTGCAACTGTTAATATTACTGGTGAATTAAGTTATTTAATATCTCTGGTCATGAACAATGCACGGTTAATATATGAAATATGATGCACAGCAAAAACTTTTAAACCAAATATCGTTGAAGAAATGCCTTCTTAGTCTCACGTGTAGCTTGTTTAGAATAAAGCGGGTTGACCTAATTAAGGGATATATTGGGTGCTATTAAACATTTAGCATAATATAAATTTAAAATTTAAATAAATTTAAATTTAGCATAAATACAGTCGTTATTGTTGCGAACATTTTTCTAAATGATTTCCCACGGCAAAAATAATTTTTTATCAACTGTAGTACATGTATTTCAATCAATTAACATGGTTCATGCAATTGCGTTGTAATATGTTACGCTCAGGAACACGTTCCTTACTCTGTGACGTTTTCCCTGCTGATGCCGTTGTCGTTTTCCTGCTAATAGTCTTCTTTATATAATCGTTCTTGTTTTGTTTATTATTTTTCCTTTTAATGGAAAGACTTGCGCCCGTAAACCGCAACCAGGCTTCACTTCTGAAAAATTTGAAGTCCGTTCTTTATTATGGCCAATCAGGAATGATAAATTAAGAGCCAGTGGCCCAATGTCTCCTAATCTGAGGTAATTAATAAACCGCGCCGCCGTCCCTCGGCTCACTCTCTCGCTCTCACTGACGTTTGGCCTCAGCAAACTTGCAGTAAAATAGTGTTTTTTTTTCTTTTCTTTTTTTTTTCAATCTCGTACTTGACTTTCTGTTCCCTCACTTTGTGTTTTTGTGTGGGTGTTGGTTGACTTTTTCTATTTGTTTTTTTTTTTTTTTTTGTTCATTTTCATTTTCAGATACGCACCTGACGCACAGGTAGCTACGCCCTTGATTCTACTCTTTCAAACTCGTTTAATTGGCGAGCTCGCTCAGAATGGAATTGGTAACGACCATAATTAGTGCGGTAAGGGACAGGGAGAGAGAGGAATACCGTGTTTTCTGTCCTCCCTAAAGCATCTCATCAGCGAATTCAATACACCAATTTTGACACATAAAAAATTGTACTTGGTTCCTTAGCGTGGAGGAATAGAACAAAAGAAACATCGTCATCCCCAAAGTTTTTTTTTAGGAGCTTGGTGTTTAATAAATTGAAATTGCCTCATTTCACGAGGTAGTCGTGCATTGACAATAAAAGTACGTACAAAATAGTGTGTTGCACGAGCAGAGTTGCTGGCTGGTCGAAATCATTCATTAAATCCAAGGAAACGGGCGCCTGGGAGCTTAAGGTGACTCGACTAGATTTTTTAAGGAGTATACCTCGCCACTTTGAAAATGTGTGTCATTTGTTTTCAATGTCCTTTAAACTTGGATGAGACGTACATTGATGCTTAATCTCGTTTTTAAATAACCGTGAAATTTGTAGGCGTGGACCAAATTACATACAAAAATGGTAAAGAAAGCAGCCGAACGTAGGCTAATCAAATTACTCTTTCTCGCAATCGCCCTGAGCAATCCCCCTGTTTTTTTCGTACAAAGTTTCAGGTGGAATCAAACCACTATGAGATGAAACTGCATTTCCAGACCTTGTCATTTTCTTTAGATATTAGCTAATTATGTCAATAGCATGTTTATTTACTGTTTTTATGACCCTTAAAACTTTGTTTCAAAATATTTCCAAAACGCTCATGGAATTTGTTCAAATTTTGCCACAACCGAGGCAACTACTGGTGGTACAAGCTCCCTCAAGCGATTTCTGAAAAAAACTCCGAGTACCGAGAAATACAAAGGCAAGTAAGAAACGTAATGGTCTCATGATGTTCTCATGGTAACTCTGATGTCCATAAAACATGGATCATAACAAATTTTCATCTTTATATAGTGCAGCTGTAGTAAACGTTTTCCAATATCTGTGTCAATCCCGACGTGGTAAACGCTCAAAGTGTGGAAGTATACTCCCTAAAAAGTCCAGTCGAGCCACCTTACCCAACCACGACGGAGATAGCAACAAGGCCTATTCTACTCAAAACGAAAAAAATAAATGAATTTCTTTTTGTCTTAAAAATTCTTATTGGAATGAAGCCTGTATTTACTATTCTTGGTTTTCACGTGACGTCAGAGACCGTTTCCAAATTTGGGCATCCGCCTTGTTGGCGTCCCTTTTTATAAGAATATATTTTATAAGAATATCAAGGCTGAAAATTGCGAAATTTTAAGAATATTTTAAGAATAAAACTGAGGCTGAAATGGTGAAAAGAATATAATTTCTTGCTTTGAAAATCTGTAAATACAATACAATGATATGTTTTTACTTAACTGTATAAAATTACTCCTTTCTCTAAACGGCAAAACTAGCCAACAAACGAAACACTCTCACTAGCGATAGCCAAATGTTCAATGATGAGCGGTACATGTAAAGTAATTGTGCAGTACAAAATATGTACAATGCAAAAGACATGAACTATAGTGCAGCTATGATCAAAAATATTACAAGAATATTTCCAGCCTAAAATCGGCAGAAAAATAGGAATATTCAACCTGGGCCGGAAAAACAATATTCTTATAAAAAAGGAACAGTGTACTTCAAACCGGATCCAAACATCACTACATCGAATGTCAAAGAACGACTGTTCCCAGATTTCCAGATTCCTAGACCCCAAGATTTGAGTCCTTGAGTGCTAATTCATAACAGGTTTATCTCAATTTACTTTAAGCGCTGTGTTCAAAGGGACTTAAAGACTTTCTTCGGTAGCACGCACAAAATTAAGGCTGCTTTATTTTTCGCTTCTGATCGGGTGCTACGCGGCAGGACCTGGGAACTGCTAACAAACACTGGTCGAGATTTCTTGTCAGAATTTGGCCTTGTGTAGGCAGCAATGAAGGAAGTAGACAAAATAAGTAAAAGTAATGCTTAAATTTATTGTTTCTACCGAAACTTTTATTTTTTCAGATCTGACTCATTGACTCATGACTCATGACTCAATTGACTCCTCTGACTCAAAAAACATCCGTTCTCCTGTGACAGCGATAACAATTCTTCTTATTCTTTCAATTTTGTTTAGCAGAGTGACTAATGTAAGCTTCCCTTTTTTGTATTGCGCGTTGTGTTTTTCATGTAATTGTGTATATTGTGACGCGGTACATGTACGATGTTCGGCGTCGGGATTTTGCATTATCAGCAAGTTTTGTGTTAAGAGAGTTGTTTAAGAGAGTGTCAGTGAGGTGACGACAAGAAAGGTAATGAGTCAATTGTACAGAAGGAAAATTGTTTTGTGGAGGAAATAAAAGAAGATGAATTGAGATCTCGTCGTAGGATATTATTTGTAACAGAACTTACAATCCAGTTGGTTTAAATAAGGTTAAGTCGTTTTTCTCGACGTGGTTGTGCACCTAACAGACTACCGATGAAGAAATTAAAATCTTTGTTAAAGAAATCAAAAACACAGAAAGTGAGACTTTTTGTATGGAAAGGAATTCTGAAAAACACACCATTGTCGTCTAAAATTCATCGTTACATTAAAAATAGAAATGGTTTAATACTTAAACCGGTACAGAAGTAACTGAAAGAATGTGAGTTTTTTACTAAGGGCAAGTCCAAAATTAGTTCGAAAACAAGGGAAGGTTTATCTGTCGTCTAAGCATAAAACTGAAGAGGCTATTTAGGTGGGGTAAGGTATCAAAATAGGGTTTTAAGTAAGTATTTGTCCCTCTGTACATGCAACTATCCATTTTATATTGCTTACAAGAGTTTGATTCACCGGGTTGATTTTGGCTAATTTACACTGTCTACTGATATCGAGAAGAAACCAGGACCTTCAGTTTAATAGAGGCTATAAAAACGATTCATGCTCCATACTGTCAAGGAATCGTTGTAGTTTTTGGGGAAAATGCGGGACAACAATGTGTTGCAATGAGTTTGTGCGCTTAAATTTATTTACAGTAAGATAAGAAGGATTACTTCAGTCGATGATGTGATTCAAATAATGACTGTTGGTAACCAATTATATTCTAGTCCGTCATTGCTTGCAAGACAATCTATGTTAATGTTAACAGAATTGCCAGAAATGGTTACCGTGTTTGAGCGATTTTTCCAGCTTAAAAACAGTGAAAGTTATACATATAACATGCACGGTGATGCCAGAATTGAGGGGTATCACTACTGTATGCCACTTGAAATACTCTTGGCTCTGAACTACAGCTCATTCATTTTAACTGTGGGAATTATTGGTGTTAATTCTCAGGGGCGGATCTAGGGGGAGGGTGCAGGGGGTGTGCCCCCCCCCCCCCCCCTGAGATGACCTGCGGTTTTCTAATACAACTGGTATTCTGCAAAAACTATGTGGTTTATTGGTGTTGAAGTAGAGCAAGAGACGAGTGCACCCCCTCCTAAAAAAAATCCTGTATCTGCCCCTGATTCTCATGCTAGAGATATGTATGGTAACAGTCAGAGTCAAGGTACATGTGTATTGCTGGAAATACCATCCATGCATAAATTAGTACAATATTTTCAGAGTCTATACACATGAAGGAATGAGGATAAATATGAGCGTAAAGGTGTACATATTGCCAACTTTGAAGTTGATCTTTGTTCAAGCAGTGTTGAATACTGTAGTATATCAAATGTTAATAGTTTATACCAATGTTCCTGTAAACAGCGCTGTGCTATAGCAGTTTATGCAATGTGTTACTCTGTTATTAATCCAAGTGGATACTGGACTTTAGGAACTTTATCTGCCCTTGCTGTAGTAATGGGAATACACTGTACAATGTGGTGAGTGTGAAAAGACATATTATCCCAGTTGATCTTCCTGAAAGTGAGAGTATCAGTGGAACTGAGATAAGCCTTACTGTTTGCGCCGTAAGCAATGGTGTCCTATGTTGCAATTTGGCTGAGAGCAAATCTGTGTTGAATATGTGCATTACAAAACATTGTGATGAAGTGACAGGATTTTTGTCGTGGATTGGAACATACTGTATAAGCAGTGTAGTTCAGCAAAGAAGTAGAGTAAAGGATTTATCTTTTCTTGTGGGATATGATGACAGTTAGGTGAAATAAGACTTGTTAAAAGTATCAAAGACATACAGTCATTAGTTGAAGAAATTTGTAAAATTACACAAAGTAAGTTAAATTGTCAAAGACTACAAAATGAAAATATTATACACTTTATATTATGCTGATGGAAAATTGAAAGCAGGGAAAGGAAACACAGGTATAGTTCATTTGAGTATTGGAACCTCTTAAGAAGAAACATTTAGTTACAAGGAGAAAAGAAAACAGGCAGATCGGGGTATAGATTTTTGCATTGAACAGTATAACTATAAAATAAGAAAAGGTCCCTGTTATATATGTTGTGTTTGTCATCGATTACTTTATAAGAGATCGGTTCACATTTTTGGCAAAAGTAAATATTCCTGTCAAAATTTTTTCAGTGTGTGGTCTTCATTTGATGGAAAACAGCATGTTTGTAAAACATGTCACTTAACACAGACATTTTCTATCAACACTTCAGTGCTACTATAAGCAGCACTACACCCATTATCTTACCAATCAACTTCCAATATAACTCCACGCCTACTACTTTGCGCATCTCAACTAACCCCTCAAATTTACAATACCACTGCACTACCCGCATATCCCTCATACACATAACAAACTTCACATACGCTTGATACAACCACGCCCAAATATACCCTCCCACAGCGTCTTGTTTTTACTTATTGCCATAGCAACAAATTCTAAATATTTTTGTCCATGCGAGCGACAGACCAATAATAGTAGTCAACCGTTGTACTCCAATTCACGAAAATTTAAATCTACCTAGGAGAATGGCAAGGTTATCCACACAGTTGTCCGTGTTGGTTGCCTTTCTTGCTCGGAAATTAAAAAGTTTATAATCTGGAACCCAGAAACTGCGAATGTCTTTGCGAGCCACACTACTCTGGATCCTTTCTAAAATGCCCTTGATTCGTTTTCCTAGTTTATCTTTCGTCCAATATGAATCTTCCGGAAATTCAGTCCACTCGTGTAAGAACATTGTTTTTAATACGTACGAATGGAACACCCAAGTTATGTTGAAAGATCCTGCGTCATCGGCTGGCTGTTCAACGAGAAATAAAAAATGCTCATTTTCCTTCCGCAATACCTTGAGAACCTTGAGCGTCATCCTATGAATGAGGCTAGGGTTTTTGCAGATGTGTTTGAGTACAATCCCCTCTGGGATGGAAAATGATAAGCGCCAGCAGGGTCGAGGTTTACCAGATTCTCCAATTGTAGAAGCCACAAGATGATATCCCCCAGCCACAGCCTCTCTGAACACTTCATAGCCAGGGTGCTCCCTTTTCACTCGTGTCAATATATCTGAAGCGTTCGGCCATCCAGACATTTTGATGCACAAAGTTAAATCCACGGCTATTTCAAAGTTCGAGTACTTCTTGCCACACCATTTAACTGTGATCGTTATCGGGATCTTTCTGAGCTGAATGTCGACAAGTACAGCCATCTCACCGCCAGAAGGTCGCTTTCTCTTGGCTATTGCTTCCTCGATAAGTTCTTTAAATCTTCTCAAGAGGACACCAGGTTTGAGATTTCCTCGCTTGGAAATGTAGCTTTGCCACCGATTACGATAAACTTCGTTGGCGATCTGAACATCTACGTAGCCGGGATCGGGGACCGGTCTCATGGGAATATCCTTCGTAACACTTACACTAGGACAGGAAAGCTCTTCCAAGCAAATCATAAAATCGAATTCATCGGGTCCTTCAACTTTAAGATCTTCATAAAAACTTCCGCTGGGGATTACAAAGTTTTTGAAAAGTGGATCCTTGCGGCCTATATAGTCAGAGATATCGTCAACTAAACTTCTAATTCTTTTCTCGATTTTCTTCACCTCCTTGTGCTTTCTATCAAACTCCGCTTTTTTGTAAAGGCGCTGAAATTCATCTTCCCCGAAGTTGCACGTCATTTTGGTTGTTTACCATTTATGAAAAAATTACGGAAATTTTGGTTGGGAATTTTCGTTCAGTGAGAACGGTACGTGTTGTTTACCATTTGCCTAAAATTTCCGTATTGTCGCGCCGCGCTAGACTGGATTCTAGTTACAACCTGAAACTAGTATGAAGAAACTTGTAAATGATAAACGAATTTCCATTCGGAACTTCTCAACAGGGAAAACGGGACTACCTTTTCAAAATTTCCGTTTGTTCTGGGCATTTTCCAGTGGGACGAATTAAAAAAGCGTTTACCATTTGCATCCCAACAGGAATTTCCGGGAATTTGTGTTAAATGGTAAACAACCTTTGAGTCACGTACAAACTTTTCAGCTAACTTTGAGCGATGCCGATCACTTCCGGGTTTTTATTG
>OZ037993.1:4021285-4096285 GCA_964035705.1 Porites rus
ATAGAGACCTTTAGGGGCTGTCCACACTTGGTGCTTAGGAACCAGTGCCTGGGTACCGGCACAAAATGGTGTTGTGTTCACACTTTGAGTACCCGATACGTGAGTGTGTACATTAGTTACTCCATTTCGCTCTGTCAGCCGCCATTTTGAAACTTGGGCTTGGCAGCTAGAACAAAGCAGTGGATCGGACTGCCCAGAACTTACAAAAAATATGTGCACACAGGGACCCGGTACCCACTTTTGTGCCCCAATTTTCGCGTGGGTATCCATCCTCATGTCCTCAAGGAATCATCAGCCCAAGTCGCTCCCTTCCTGAAGTACATCTTTCAGAAGTCTCTTGAACCAAGCAAGTTCGCTGAAGATTGGCGAGTAGCCACCATTTGCCCAATCTACAAGAAAGGGGGCACATCATGCCCAAACAATTACCGTTCTGTGTCACTAACGAGTGTTGTCTGTAAAGTCCTGGAACACATAGTGTGCTCAAACATTATGAACCATCTCGATCGATCCACCCCGGTTGATAACGAACGGACAACATGCCTTCCATGAAGGTCGTAGCTGTCAACCTCGTCACCAGGGCGCTTTTTCCAGGTGGCCTAGTAATACCATTACTCGAGTATGGGAGCCAAGCGTGGGATCCATATATGGATAACCTATCAAACGAGATCGAAAAGATACAGAGACGCGCTGCGCGTTTTGTTATATCTGATTACCAGAATTATCAACTTGGCAGTGTCACTAGGCTTTTAAAGGACCTCGGTTGGAAGTCTCTAAAGAACAGGGGAGAAGTAGACAGACTCTGTCTTCTCAAAAAGGGATTAGATAACATGGCAAATCCTGCCCCTGGATGAATTATCAAAGCCGGCTAGAAAGACAAGACATATGCGCAACAGATATTAAACCACAACTTATGCTCGCACTAACATATTCAAATTCAGTTTTGTGCCACGCACAATTAGAGATTGGAATAATCTACCACATAATGTTGTAAAAATTGCGGACGATGCTAAGTTCCGCAAATTATTGCTATTTGCGATTCTCTAGATATCCGCTGACCCGAGATGTATATAATATCATTCACTCAATGAACGAGGTTACATCAAATAAATAAGTGTAGTGAGGTGAAGTGAAGTGGGTACTTGAGAAAAGGGTGTGTTTACATTAGTGCCCAGCGAGTACCGTACTAGGGCACCTTGCCCGGGCACCAAGGATAAATGCTGCCTTAGGGTGCGTTCACACTTAGTGCCCAGCGAGTATCGTACTCGGGCACCAGTACCCGGGAACCAAGTGTGAACGCACCCTTAGATTCTAAGACGAGGTCGACTTCGAGAACGAGATTTTCCCAATAGTAAGTAGCGCGTGCGCGAACCAACGTCATTTTGGCGGGAAAACGTGATAGACATCGTCATTCTACTACAAGTTTTAGCGAGAATGTCGTAGTGGCGAAAGCAATTTATCAAATCAATGTTAGGAATTTTATCATTTAGCGATAACGTAAAGTTCCCATAGTAACGACCCTCGTTACTTTCGGAATTAGCAGCCTTTGAGGCTCGTTACTTTCGGGGAGTCGTTACTACCCATTTTTTAAGGGAAAAGCCCTGGGGACGAGGTTGTCTCGGAGGGTCGTTATTTTCGAGGACCAAAAACCATGAAACAAGGTTTCGGAAGAGTTGGCGCCAGCTCTTTCCCGAAATGAATAATAAACAACATAATATTTTAAAAAAAATTATTTGTGTTACATTGTATGTGTAACAGAGATACCAACGTACTAAATACAGCAATACTCTGATAAAAAAAAACAACAAAACAAAGCAAACCAAGAATAATGATTAACAAATGAGAAGTAATTCATTTGTCCAGTTTCGCGTTTTTGTCCGCCACATTGGTGGGCTCTGGATACATAACCTACCTATATTGTCTTGTCACTTGTCGGGGCGAGTTGTACTAGGTTGCCTTTCACTTCTTTTCTCAGACTTTTAAGCCCTTTTTTGACATCAATTTGATAAAAGCAAGGACTCTCGATGGCTTCTCCCTGCACCCACACACCTTCTGGTGCATTCCTGCTTTGTCCGGACACATGGCAATTTATCATGATTTCCTTTTCCACTAATGGTTTGTACAGGACCTCCGCCAAGCTATCAGGCAGGTGTCCAACTGTAATCGCATCTCGTTCGCCCTTTGTGTTTTTTATCTTCACCACTATTGCGTTATGCGAATATGCGTTGGAAGGTTCGGGAATGCAGCTGCAGACTTCATTCGTTCGTGGATTAGTGCGATCGCAATGATCTCCCTTGATACGTGACGTAATTGTGCAAAATCGGCTGTAAATTGAAGTGCCTCATCGTGATACATTTGTAAATGCACGAAGATATTAGTATTGTACATTGAAAATTTGACTATGGATTGCAACTGGAAAACAATAAAGGCATTAGGTAGGTATATTTATAACGTAATCAAAAAAACTTAGTGTCGTTACTTTTTGAGGACTCGCTACTTTCGGGGACTCACTATTTTCGGGATTTATTAGAAGTCAGAAACTGTTGACTTTACTTTCGGGGGTCGCTACTATGAGAACTTTACGGTATTAATGGGGAAAGGGCTTCACCTCCTTCAACGAAAATAAGCGTACTAGCTTTTGTGGTGAAAAAACTTAAAATTAAACGTCCTCCCCGTCCTCGTCCTCGAATCTATGGCTATCTAATTTTAGACCGACCTATTGGCCTACTTATGCCAGGCATTTGTCAGGGTGTGTCATTAATTCCTCGATGATAATTTAGAAAAGGTTTGATTTGTTGGACGAACGGTGTAAAACCTTAAAACCATTGAGAATCACATGCTAAGAAGAAGGCAACTCGGCACCAAAGTAGGGGGTGGGAGAACAGAAGGAAGAAAGGAAAATGGCCAAGAGGGAGAAAAATGAAATGTTAGGAGTTGGGGGAGATGGATGAGGGGGTGATTTTAAAAAAACTTTACATGATGGCAGCAGTATTTTGTCTCACCACTGGTCCTGGCCTGAGGAAATGAATACTTTCCGAAGAATATAAGGAGGGCACCTTGAACAATCACATTACTTATGTCGTGGAACACCATCTACATTCTTTGTAGGCAATAACACAACCAGCCTGCACCACCCGCCTGTGGACGGTAAAGAGTGGGCCTAAAACAGTTTGTCCCTCCCCAAATCGGGGCCTAAAACATCTTAGCCCTTCCCCCGAATTTGTTGCCCCCCCCCCCCCCCCGCCCCCTTCAATAATTTATGACCACCCCCTTACATACAGATCAGCTGACAGATCCTGGAGAGGTAGTAAATGTGTAGAAGTAAACGTTTTCGCTGCAAATGGCGTTGCCCAGAGAAAGATGTGGCCTCACTTGGTCATCCGAGCTCGATCTTCGCTGAAAGAAGTCACTCTTTGTCTTCGATACAAATGTAAATGCTATTAATCCCCATAACCATCATAAGTCTTATAAGTAAGGGTTTTCCAAAATTTAACACAGTAAAAACCACGGATAAAAAACGACGTTTCGACCGATCTTCGGTCATTGTCAAGTAAGAACAAAACAAGAAAAGTTAAATGAATTTGCAAATATATGTGTAAGGCTTTACTATCTCACGCTTCATTGCCACAAACGTTTCTGATCAACCTGTTTCATCGCCCGCGGCTGTTTTTGAATCATCTGACCCTGTTCGTCTCATTATACTATTGAAAGAACAGTACTCAGCTGACATAGTGTTCGACATCAACTTCGGGATTTGAGTAACAAAATTCACACGACCGTGTCTCCAGTGTTTGTCAGCCAAAAGATTGAGCGCGATCTTAAAATGCGAGAAGCTAAGCCACCTCTTGTCAACCAGCAATGTCTTGTTTACGAATTTGAATGTGACCCGTGCGATGCAGGTTATGTTCGTTACACATCGGCTCGCCACTTACACCAGCGAATTGAGGAACACAAAAGTGCAAGTTCGTCCATCGGCCAGCACTTTCGTGTTAAACATTCTTCAGCACCTAAAGATCTTAGTAATAATTTTAGCATTTTAAAGAAGTGTAAAAGTAAATTTGACTGCCTGGTGTTTGGAATGTTTCTTATTCATGAACTGAGACCTAGTCTCAATGTACAATCAGACTCACTTAGTGTAAAAGTTTTTAAATAGTTCTTTTAATTATATTCTATTGTTGTTCTTTTTCTGCATGCTTTATTTCATTCTTTTATCATTTTCAAGCATTTTTTACAGTTCTTAACATATTTTTACACCTTACACATATATATGCTAATTCTTTTAACTTTTTTTTACTTACCTGAAAATGACCGAAGATCGGTCGAACCGTCATAAGGCTCTTCATTTCGCGCAACAAAACAGTTTGGTTAATACTACGATGCCTCTGGGAAACACTGCGATGAGAAGAACGGGGAAGCCATCAGTGCATCGCCTTTCATAGATAATGCAGTACAATCAGTGATCATGTTTGAACAAATGAAGGATTTTATTCATTTAGGTTATTCTTGGAGCTTCCCTCACATGGTGCATCTTTAATGGGTGCACCTTCAACAGAAATCATTGACTCCTTAAGATGATTGGTCAGATACCAAGAGATAGCATCACCGAACTCTCTGTTCCTGTAAATTGCTTGAAATTAAACTTGTTTCTAAGGTATTGACAACAATAGTAAGTGAATCTCTTTGCCAAATCCCAAGACCTTGGACCTAATAAACCAGTGGGTTGTCACCCAGCTTGGCTGTCAGATGCTTAAAGATCACGAATCTTAAAATCCACTGTGCAGTTCTGGTGGAATACATGTAGGCTTTAATTAGGAACCACTGAGTTGGCATTTCAAGGTTTCTAACCTCATGATTAGGTCGATGTAATGTTCTGATCCCTCCCCCCTTACAAGTCTCTGACTATTAAGTTATTTCTTTAGTAGCCCCTACCCCCAGTTGGTTAAACAAGAAAAAAGCCCCGCCGCCTCAAAGTCCTTATAACCGCGTCCTCCCCGCCACGCCATGAATTATGAACACTCCTTTAGTGATAAAAACCAGTTATCAAACGTGGACGAAGCAAGTGAACTGAGTATCGTGACATTTTTTCTCAAATAAGTATAATTCGTTTATTTCTTGTCCTGGCGCTTTATCTCTTTAAACAACCGTTACGGCAGTATTAAAGTGACAAAAGTGGGAAAGAAGAAGATTTACTCCTCTGGCCCTACTCCACCTAAAGCTAGGGACATAAGTCAAGTGAACTCGACTGGCAAAAGGGATATATTAATTTAAAATAATAACGAATAGAAAGAAGTTTCTTAGAAGCTTTTTCCTTCGCAAAGTCTTAAATTTATAACCCTACTAGGAGTAGCTTACTTAATGGGGGCGATCATTAGAACTTTTTCAAGTAACACTACATAATATTTGTTTCTTTATTTTGTTCCAAGAAAGGATATAAATACCAGAGCATATGTGTTATACGCCTTTGCAATGTGGGTTAGGTGACATCTGCATTCAAGTGGCTCATCAGGCCGGAGCTTAACTCAACTTCTGTAGCATGAAGCAACTAGGAATCTCTTTTTATTTTCCAAGGATGAATTGCCAGTCCATAGTAGGGTTACCCCAAGTATTGTTACACCTGGGTGGAGTGAGGCACTGTAAGATTGAGATGTCTTGCCCAAGAACACAACACAATGAACCCCAGCAGGCCAGGAACCCGGACCTCTTGATAAGCAAACAACTTAGCACCGAGACTTCCACTTTTAAGTCTTAAAATATTTTGCAGCATAAGCTTTTTATTAAACAATAACAATCGATAAGCGGTTTGGGTGCGGTGTTCAGTCGCGAAATTTCTGCTTTTTGATGCGGCGCTTATTCTAGGAAAGCGCTCTTATGGGGATAAGGAACTGAAATAAACGTTTAAAAATTCCGCTTGGGAAGGAAAAATCGGCTCATAAATATTTCTTGAAAATGTCTCAAAACGCTCGGTTCTCTCGAGATCTCAACAGTGCTCGCGTACCTAAAATAACTACTCACACTATACACTTCCAATTTATTGCTCTTTCAATCATGCATAACGCAAGTACTCCCAGCCATAAACAGTTTTATAGTCAGAATAAACGGTAAATATGAAATGGAAAAATATATTTGCACTAAAATAAGAGTTTACACAAATTAATGGGCAAATGGACTTTGTAATCTAGTTAGTTTTCTTCTTTTACAAAAATGATTAGGTTCTTCTTTTTTGCATAGCACTTGTAAAATAACAGTAGGCATACCTTGTGTGGTGATTGTGGAATTACACCTGTGCTTATAGGTGTGTATTCCGTTTGTGCATGTATGCTTTGTGATTGTTGTACCTTGGAATAACAAATGAAATTTTTAAAAAAATCATGTATAACGCGCGTCATACATCCCTGCATTACGGCATTAGCATTTTTTGCCAAAAGTAAAAACATCAGAGTAGGATGTCCGAGCCATAGGAAAAAAAAATGAATGTATGAAATATATAGTATGTTCATGCCGGACCCGTTATCCCGCATAGCCTATCCTCCTAATTGCCTTACATGTATACTATAGCCTTGGCACTACAGGAACTTCCTCGATGTCGAATGTTACAACTCTCGATTGTCATAGGTTCATGGAGTCCTTACATGTACTCTACAAAGGGTTCTGTCCATTTCTAAGCAAAACTTGTATCAATCAAGTTACTCAATTCAGATCGACTGATTAGCTTTTAACATAGCAAAACATCTATCAATTAAGTTCATAAATCACGTCGGTTGATTAACTTTTACATTATAAAGCTGTATCGAACTGTTTTATCAACGAAGAGACCGTGTTTTCCGCCTTGTTTGTCCTTGTTCTTCTTCTCGCACGAAAGTTGAACAGCTTATAATCTGGTAACCAAAAGCTCCTTATGTCCTTTCCACGAATACTGTTATGGATCCTCTTTAGGATACTGCGGATTCGTTCCGCAAGTCGGTCCTGGGTCCAGTACGAATCTTCCGGCCGCTCGAACCACTCATGAAGAAACATTGTCTTGATAACGTAAGAATGAAAGCCCCACTTTATCAGATAAGATATTTCGGGAGCTCCTGATAGAATCGAGTCTAACGCATCCTCTTCTTCCTCTTCAAATACAAGCGTCGATTCATTTTTTTTCCTTACTACTTTGAGAATCTTCACAGTCGCCTTGTGCATAAGTGTTGAGTTTCCGCATACATGTTTTAGCAAAACACCTTCCGCTTTGGAAAACGAGAGTCGCCAACAGGGTCTAGGTGCCCCAGATTCACCGATACATGAAGCTATGAGATGATAGCCCATCTTAGTAACTTCGTTGACTACTTCAAATCCTGGATGAGAACGGTTGCAACGAGTTTGCAAGTCAGAATGTTTCGGCCATCCTTCAACTCTAATGCATAACACCAAGTCGATCAAAATTTCGTAGTATCTGTATTTTGTACCATTCCACACGAGCTTCAATGTAACGGGAATTTTCCTCAACTCGGTTGTAAAACTGTGTTGGTCCAGTTTTGGGTGAAAATCTTTTGATTTCTCCGTCAAGGCTTCTCTGACTAATATTTCAAACTTTTCCAGCAGTGCTTTAGGTTTTAATTTCTTGCTATTTGAGATGTATTTTTTCCAACGTTTTTCATTAATAGGATCCGGTACGTGTACATGAACATAGCCAGGATCAGGAACAGACCGGAAAGGAATCTCTTTTACCTCACAGACACCAATTTTGGACAGTTCTTCCAAACAGAGCATAAAATCAAACTCGTTTGGCCCTTCGACTTTGAGGTCTTCGTAAAAGCTGCCACTTTGGAGTACGGTGGTTCTAAAGAGGGGATCCTTCTCAGCGATACTTTCTGCAATTTCTTGAACCAAATTTCTTACGGTTTCTTCTATCTCCTTCACTTCTCCATGTTCCCGGTCAAACTCAGCCTCTTCATATAGACTGCGTAAACGCGTGCTTTTTATGTGTGCCATGGTTTCGTCTTTTGGCTTCCTCTGAATCCTGTTTTAACACTTCCGTCTTTCCCGGAATTGCGGGGATAGAGAGAAGACTGGGCAATACAAACACTTGTTTCCAGGACGTACTCGATGTAAAAGCTGGACAGGACAGCATGCCGTAAAGGTCAAGTAATACGGGCAACATTTTCGCACGAGTTGTCGCGCAACATTGTTGCGTTGCAAGTTGAAAAGCGTTGTTGCGCGTATTACCACCTTCGCTCTCAACTTGTCACGCAACAAATTTTGATGTTGCAAGTTGTGACAACATGTTGCGCAAAGTAGACCTGAGTTCTACTTTTCGCAACAAACTTTCAATTTTATCATTTGCATCACAACTTGCTACACTTCACAGCAGTTGTGATTGCTCAATTCTCCCGCACCAAAACCGCGGGAAAGATGGTGAGTACAGCGCGCGCTTGACCTTGGGCATATCCCTGGGCACGAAGTAAACATGGCCGAGGTTGTGGTGGTTGAGAATGTTGAGACCCAAGATTGTGAATTTATTAGTGAAAAAATGCCAAAGGTCCGAAGAAAAGATTTGTGCAAGGAACTTGAAAAGCACCCATGTCTGTCGGAAACTTCTGGACCAGAGTATAAAAACAAGCCACGCAGGTCAAGGTCAAGAGTTCTGGATGAGTTATGCAAAAATTTAAAATTCACCAAACTGTCTTAAAAAACAACTACATAGCCTTAGAACTACATTGACAAGGGAAGTAAAAAAAGAAACCAGAGAAGGTCAACAAGCCATTCTATCTGCTAACACAAAAACACACTGTCGACCTATCACAACGCATGATTTTCTCAAAGAGCCGCATCTTGCAACATCGAAATTTGTTGTGTGACAACTTGAGAGCGAAGATGGTAATACGGGCAACAGCCCTATTCAACTTGCAACGCAACAATATTGCTTGACAAGTTGTGCGAAAATGTTGCCCGTATTACTTGATCACAGGTAGCCCAGGCGTAATAAGAGAATTAATTGTATGAAAAATAAAACTTCTATCAAATAAACTAGGTATACCTATCGATAGAGTGCCAACGAGCAAATCATGCGTATTTTGCTTAGGAATAAAATTCCTTTTTTTTCCCATTTGACCGTTTCTTGGTCCCTTCCTGTTGCAAGGATTATTTTCTTGAAAAGTTCTCAGATTCAGTGTGGTGGCTTTACAAACCTGCTATGTAAAAGTGTGAAGTGCCTTCAAAGAATGAAGTCAGCTTTCCAGAGGAAGCGATCGGCAATATTATTAAGTCCATCTACAAATCTACTGTCGGTTCGGTTTCACATTGTTGATAAATATTTGCACAGTTTAATCATTTAAACCTCCTTTCAAATTTCCCGAGGCTTTTTGTTACCGGATTGAAACTTAGAATGATTCGCTGGGCCATCTGAAATGTTTCCAAGGACATGCGATGTACGGCACGTCGGTATTTAATTTTAGTTCATTATTTCTATAAATCCTGAACTCGGCCAGGTTTCGAAAAAACTGGCGTTGTTTTCTTTTCCTTTGTTGTTCGCTTAGGCTTGTTATTCGTTTTTGTTCTCATTGTTTTTGTTCGCTGGTAAGATTTTTTCCCCAACACCAGATTTTCCAACAGAAGCGACTGCATTCTTCGTGCCAAGCTTTCCTTATCTCCTCGTGTAATCTGATCCTTTTTAGTGGTGAGAATATTGCTTGCTGCACATAGAACACTTTTGCTGTTTTACAAACTTCTCTTCGTTAAAACTTAACGTTATGGCCCCTAAAAGTAATAGAATATATCAAGTGTTCATGTCTCTTGACTGCGGTGGCCGGGTTTGACGAAAAAATTTAGGTAAATAAACACAGGAAGTCATGACGGCGAAAAGTGTGTGAAATTTTGTTTGTTATTCAACTTGAGCCCGTGCGCCGGGTACTGCCTTTTGATTGGTTCACAACTGACCACTTGGTCTCAGGGGAATCTACATTACATTGGGTTACACTTTTCTCAGCTCGATCGAGAATTTTTCTGCCTATTGCCCAGTCTTACGCGGCTCTATTCTGCTGCCGCCTCGCCATCCGAGCGTCTTCGCTCGGATGGCTCGTTGGCAATAAACTATGACTGGTAAAAGTTATCAATAAAATGTAAATGAAAACCACTTCTTGACGTCTAAAGCAAAATATTTCAAATAAAAAGGGGCATTTTCTCACATTTTGTAGCCCCATGGTGACTTTTTTGTATCAAAACAATGAACCAACCTTGTGGGATTTCGCGGCTTTCCAGAAAAAAAAAAATTAAAGTATTTCTAGGTGATGAGCACACCTGGAATAAGACACTTTTTTCGAGTTCCAAAAACTCTCACGTTCAAAACGTAGCCAAAAGGGAGTTGTATTCGAACTGAAAATAAAAACCCTATTCATGTCAATAGCTTTGCACTTTGCAGACCATAAAAATATGCAGTTATACCATTTTTAAGAGCGGTTTTCTGTAAGGACCGACTAAGGGTATGCAAGATAGAAAAATCCGATTTTCCCAAACTTTGCCAGAAAAAAGGCCTTGGTGAACTGTTTCTGAAAATATAACTTTCGGGTCGTTTGGGGTTTTACTTCTTTTTTAGCGAATTTTTTAAATTTTGACCGTTAACGCCGGCTTTAATCACCCCGAAATATGCACTTTTGAAGAAGCTCCCATTAATACCTTGAAACCTCATATAAAAAGATTAACCAAGCAAATCAAACTATCGTCTTTTCTCAGATTATCGGTGTCGTCAAATGCAAATAAAATGTAAACGTGAAAATTTGACAGATTTTCTAATTTTACACCTTTCAATGGTGATTACAACAACAGTATTTTGGCTAAATTCAAGGCCTAAAAAAGCACTCTGGTACATCGCTTTGACCAACAAAACTATACTACGAGAAAACATTATCATTTCAACTAAACATCGATGAAAAAAAAAATTGGGGTAAATGAAACAGCGAGTTCTGAGAGCGATTTCAAAACAGGTCATTTTATCAATTATGAGTGGCCTTTGACCTTTCATATTCATGGAAATAAACGCCATCAAGCTCTGACTTTTGTTTGCGTGATGACGTTTTTTTGGCTCTACCAGTTTGTTTTTACTTAGAAATTTTTACCTTTTAAATTTTGAGCCATGCAATTAATTTGGAATAGTAAAATTGGAAATTAGAGACAGTTTGCTCAGACATGTCAGTTTTGTCTACCGCCGACTCTGTAGTACCAGTCTATTGATACAACACAAATGCGGCAACAAATGCGAGGTAAATCAATGTGCGAGGTACTTGACTAATATGTCTTATCTCAGCGATGCTTTCTTGGATAGAAAGAACCACATTCATGGAAGTTCCAGACAAAAATCGCCGAGCGCATATATCACCTGAACGTGGAACATGACCAAGTATTGAATGCCACAGGACACCCAGGATTGGACATGGTCGCGGAGAGGTCGGGACATCTTTGGTAGTCCAATTTTTTTTTGTTTTGGACTGATAAAAAAATCTTTTTTCCTGGATTATCGAGTTGTTCTCCGTAAATCGAGAAGAGCCCGCATTCCGAAGAGGCAGCACCGGCTTACTTCTTTGTCTTTAATTGCACCTGTTAATTTGTACAGTGCAGTTTATTCATTGACTTCATTCAATCATTGTGTACTTGCAAATGGCTTCATGTGAGTATGGGCAGATTGCAGGAGGAACATGTGGTTCTAGTGTGGACAATCCAGAAAATGTGAAGAGCGTGATCCTCGCCAAGTGTACAAAAGCCATACAAGGGCATCTACGTTCTTGCAACATTCGAGACGCTAGTTTAGACTCTGAATCAAAGCTGTTGTTGGCACGTGCAGGTACGTAAGGTAGATGTCTGTATTAAACAGGCCATCTTTAAAAAAAAGCAAGAAAGAATAGACGCATAATTTAAAGAAAGGAAAATAAACGCCTCCCAATCTTTTTACATCAAGAAGAATCGGTGTGAGACTAAAACTAAATGTAATTTAGCTGCATCGTGATCTGCCTTCAGACTGTTTTTATATTTTGAAAGGTGTCCGCAAATTTATCGAAACATCACTAGTTTTCCTACGTCTGCAGCCTGTAGATTTAATTATTGTCCATAATTTACACACTAAATAAAACTGGACGATGTTCAAGGTTTAGTTACAAGGGTTACGCGGAAAATGACTTGAAAGGAAGGCTTAATGAAGCGCGACGCTCGGCACCTGCTTTGATTGTTTAATGTCGTGTACTTCTCATTTTACTGCATTTCATATACAATTTTTACCCCGTTAATTAAGGGCCATGATTGCAACTTACAACGCTAAAATATTTTTAGACATATTCCTAAAACACATAGCGTGTTATTCAAGAATGAATTTTACTGACAAAGATATGAGTGATAATTAACCCGTGCAGTAGCCGACTTAATCAAATTAAGATCAATATCAGAACATCTGAGCTGAGCCAAAACGCAAAAGTAAAAGCCTCCGTGTTTCTCAGTAAACACGCAAAATTTAAACTTATTCCTGATCATTAATACTTCAGTGCGTTGAGAAGTTTATTTTAAAAAAATTATTAATATTGCCTACAGTTATAAACCATCTCAGATTTATCGCGAGCATTACAGCCTTGTTTGTTTCACAGGAACTTTACAAAAGTGAGGAACAAAAACTGCTTTTGGGATGACTGGACGTCCAAAGAAAAATTAAAAATAAAGCTTTTGATTTATCTTTTGGTGCATAAATTAACGATAAACGTGGAAGAAGCGAATAAAATGTGAACGACGCTGTGATATATACGCTAAAAATTGTTAAGTAAAAGGCACCTTACAACCTTTTTTTATCTTTGAAGGGATTTTTGAGTTAAACGAAAGTCACCTTGAACTAACCATATGCCCAAGACATCGAGACAAATTTGGCATTAGATGGCGTTCAAATAAGAGGATATGCACTGCTCCCAGTGAATGGTCATCGCATGGAACTTTAGTGTCAGGGGAGAGAGGAATATCGTCTCTACATTCCAAGTTACTCTACCAGCAAACCCAAGTGTTGCTTCCTGTAGGCTCCCGTGAGTGTTAAACCTGTAGTGATATTTTACAACATTGCCGGGTTTAGAGGGTAAAAAAATGGCAGTTTCAATTTCCTCTACTGCCATTTTTTGTTTTTTAAATTCATAATCGGATATACCCCCGCCCCATAAAATCTTTAAATCAAGAAACGTGTTACCGAACAGTTTCAACGCATAGCTGCAATATTTCAAAAACGAAGAGCATCATGAGCAAAAACAGAAGCTATAAGAGTTTGGCACAGATTTTCTGAGTAATGTTCTGCAATCCATTATTTTTTCCAGAAATCTGCAAGCAATGCAGGAGAAAGTTGGAAGAAGCATCACAGTTATTAGTATTTTCCAGCTCAGAATCGACCACAGAAGCTTTAGGATCTAACGTAGACAAACCAGAAGAGCGGATATCACAAAATATCGCACAGGTAGATAGAGCTATATGGTATAGCTATGGCATGAACATAACAGATTATAACCTTGTCCGAGTGGCTTTTAATAGTTTAGTGAGGTTCAGCAAAAGGCGAGTTTTCCTCCCCTTCACTTTTGATGACCACAGCCTCCTTGCATACTACTCCTTTATATCATGTATTGATGCGAGAACACTTACATATCATTGCAGTGGTGATATGTACGCCGTTAAAAAAGTCATTCACTCTACAGCGGCGACATCGAGTTTATATATTTTTCTGCGCTAACTAGTTCATTTTCCTTTCTAACGCGTACAGAGAGAAGATGTGGAGAGTGAACAAGTTGAAGACAACGTTAGCCAGTCAATGCACCACCTGACCATAAGAGACGAATACTCTCATCCACAGCTTGACGAATCAGGACACTACTCCGAGATCGACACTAGCCTGTATCAAACGGACTCTCAAGCGAGCAGCAGCAGCGAGAGTTCTAACGGCGATGATCCACAAATTAGTAGTCAAGCAACAAGACGTTCTCTGTTGAACGATTTCTTACGTTCATGTAACGCTCATACAGTCGGGTCATACAAAAAGCGATGGGAGGCAGCCAGCGAACGTACTAGAGCAAGCCATGTGTCAAAGGCAAAGTCAGTTATTGTTTCTGGCCTTAACGTTATTGCTCCAGGAGACGCAGGCTATCTCTGGGAGGCCGTGAAAAAATCTGGCTCCGTCGAGAAGGTACTTGGCATCGATGAACCACAAGAAGACCGAAAATATCTAAAGGCACTGGCGGAGTCTTACCAAAACGCATCTACCTGGGAAACAAGGCGTCAGATATTATCAATCATGGCAGACCTGATAACGTTTAAACGTATCCTAAACTACATTCCAGGGATCACCGAATACCGGTTCAAAATGGCGAGACAGCACTCTCTTCAATATGGGCGGGGTGCCTTGCCAGCCCGAGCAAAAAGTCCTAGGATGAGAGTAGAAAATAAACAGTTGGATCACTTTTTGACTTACATAACTAGCCCGCACGTGATCCAGGATCTTCCTTTTGGGCAGCGATATCTCCGCCTATCTTCTGGAAAGATACTAGAAACCCCAAATGTCATTAGGGCGATGATCCCTAACAGGCTAGTAAAGCAGTACCAGGCTTATTGCAAGGAGACGAATTTCACTCCATTCAGCCCAACAACGATGTTAAGAGTCCTGTCTGCCTGCGGGGCGACCGTAAGGAAGTCCTTGCAAGGGCTCGACTACATTGCTTCGGATGGCGCGAAAGGGTTTGAAGCTTTGTGTGGAATAGTGGACCAGCTTAAAGAAAGAGGTTTGGACAGAGAGACTGCCAAAAAATGGGAAGTGTCTCTGAGGGAAGGCAAGCAGTATCTGAAGGCTGATTATAAGGTATGAGATACGGTTTAAAACATGGTTAACTGAAAGTAAACGGGAATATATAACGAACTGCCACGAGACTGGCAAAATGGCAAAATCTGTTAACTTTGTCGTGAGGGCTTAATTAAATCAGGTGGGTTCTTTTCCAAACTAATTATACTATTATTGGCAGGAGAACACCGTTCTCTATACTGGCGACCGTCTTCGCCTTGCTAGGTGTGTACTTTATTCTGCCAAAGATTCATATTTTCTCATTGCTTTAACCAAACTTGCCAAAAATATGCACGTACAATAGATGAAAGCTCAGAAACTTCAAACGGTCACTAAATTTACTACTTTGTCTTTTTTGAAGGTTCATGTATCCGAGTCCTCCTCGGTTGCAGACCATTGCAGCGGATACGCTCTCAGCGATAGTAAGGACGATGAACTAAGATCCCAATGTTCTCATAATCATGACATTCAGTGTTCACAGTGTGAAAGTCTCAGTAATGTTCTTTTTTCACTTAAAACATTCTTGACTGAGTCAACGTTTGTACCTGAAGAACTAGAAGACGTCTTGTACACGCATAGTCATGCAGTCCAGGCAATCCACTCCTGGAAAGCACATCAACTCAGGTGTGTCAGGCAAGATACAGCAAGGACGGCGTGCTTGAGCGCTTTAGATGAGACCTCTGTACTCATAACACAAGATTGGGCTATGAAGTTTTTACCGCTCAAATATAGAGAAAACCAATCAGATTGGTACGGGAAACGAGGAATATCGTGGCATATAAGTGTCATCGCAAGAAAAATGAGAGGGCTTTTAGAAAGTCAGTCCTTCGTCCACATAGTTGAGAATACATCACAAGACAGCTCAGTTGTAGTGCGAATTATTGAGCACACCTTAAGGTCGCTGAAAGAGGAGAATCCTAGAATCAACAGAGCATTTCTACGGCAAGATAACGCGGGATGTTATCACAGTTCTGCTGTAATAGCATCATGCACCCTAATGAAGGCAAACACTGGGATAGACGTTTGCAGAGTAGATTTCAGTGACCCTCAAGGAGGCAAGGGGGCTTGTGACCGAAAAGCCGCGACTATCAAGGCCCATGTCCGCAGGTATGTAAATGAGGGCCACGACGTGCAAAATGCTGAACATCTTCAAACAGCTATCCTGTCTAATGGAGGTGTCACCGGGGTTCGCGTTACTGTTGTTAATGCTGCCGTTTCCGCCTGTGAACTGCCTCAAGTAAAACTTGATGGTATCAGCACATTAAACAACTTTGAGTACTGCAAAGACAAGTTGACAGTTTGGAGAGCTTTCAACGTCGGAAATGGAAGGGAGATCAGCCAAGCGAAAGTTCAAGGTAAAAAAAATATACGGGCATAGTGATATATATATGTACTGTATCGGAGTGTTGCAAATACTCACTGACTTAGCCAGCTAATAATTACGGATAACGGGCAATGTTAACAGAGTATAAGAGAGTCTATACTAATGGCTACTATAGACAACTCAGTCAGTTGTGTACATGATAAATTAACAAACCTTTAAAAGACGCGAAAAACGTTTCATCTGAAATTAAAAAAGACTCAATGTTCGCTTTTTTAGTTGCTGATGTCTTACAAAGCTGCAAATTTACTTGCCGATTTTCCCCTGGTGACTTTGTAAAAGCATCCAAGGAAGCCTCAAAGAAGCCAAGACCCAATGAAACGATGGCAGTAGAAGAAACGAAAGACGCTTCTGTCTTGTTCTCCTGCCCAAATGAAGGTTGCATCAAGGTATACGAGAGATACTCGAGTCTCGAAAGGCATATGTCGTTTGGCAAATGCGAGTTGATTCCGGAGAAAGAAACTTTGCTGGACAGGGCTAAATTAACGTACCACGCTATCCTTCAGGACGATATAGGCATTGCAAAAGTATTGGAAGGAAGGGAAACGGAGAAGAAGCACGGTGTCAGTTTACCTGAGGGTTGGGCGTTGAAAACTGCGAAGAAGTCGTCACGGTTTAACGAATCACAAAGAAAGTACCTGGAGGAAAAATTTGAGCTTGGACAGCAAACAGGCCACAAACAAAACCCTGAGAAAGTGGCGAGAGATATGCGTTTTGCGAAAAAAGCAGATGGTTCGAGGCTGTTCTCGAGTGACGAGTTTCTTACCTCGCAGCAGATACAGTCTTTCTTTTCAAGATTATCGTGCAAGTTGCGTCACGCTGTAGAGGTTAGCGACTCAGATTTACAAGCTTCTCAGGATGAACAAGAGTTTTGCGACACCCGCCAGGCTGTGTTAGAGGAAGTACAGCTAGAACATCCCATCGCTTATGACAACCTAAACCTTTGCGAATTGACCAAGAAAGGTAACATGAAAACACTCAGCATTGCAATGCTGAAGAACATATGCGAGTATTTTGATATCTGCACGGAAGAATTTAACCCAAGGCGCAAGGCAGAGTACCTTGCCGCGTTAGGGGATCTTGTAAAAGGGTGCGGCTGTAACGCCTAAGAGTCAAATTACTGTTAACAGTTTGGATAACAGTTGTCAGGAGGGGCCGCATCTCGTTTTGCGAGATGGTTGGAAAAAAAATTGTTCCACCTAGTTTATTTTAGCTCGTCAGATTCATCACGTATAAAAAAGCTTCAGTTCCAGTTTTTTTATGTACACGCTGACCTCTTTCTAAACTTGTACCTACTGGTGACCTCATACTTTTGCGCATTCCTAATTTTGCGCAATCCCCCCTACCCCCATCGCTCCGCGGACCGTGTCGTCGGATTTTAAAATCTGTTGTTTTGTTCGAAAATAATTGTATTATTATAATTACTACTTCTAAGCAAAGCGATAACTTGACTCGTATTATAACCACTTAAACTGACGATGTTTATACTTAGAATTAACGGGAAGCGTTATGATCGTATAAGACTAAGAGCAGATGTGAGAGAAACATTGTTAATTAATATTTAACGAGCGCTTCCTAAATCTGCGCTCATCTACCCGATGTTAGATTTTCCCTCAATTCTTACAGGATTTTGCTGACAACGAAAGAAAGGAATCGATCCATACAAGTTTTGTTTAATTTGTCTTTGTGGGTCCGTAACCCGGGGGTTACTCGACCAATACTAGGGTATATGTGAGCCGCTGAGGATTTGAAACCCTGACCCTGTTTAGGAGAAACAAATTGCAAAATACACACTCTGTTTATGATATACCCTGTTTAGAACAGAGAGTTCAAAAACCATACCCGGTCCAGCGGCACATAATTATAAGGGAGTACCCCCGGGGTCCGTTATTCCTGCGCGTCGTTTTTACCTTGAGTCCCAGAGACTTTACCCAGCACTATTCAGGGTAAGTACGATTATTTAGGAATTATCCTAACACTGAAGTATCTATTATAGAAATATCGCATGCCTTTTGTCAGTATAGTACAAAACACACAATATTGCTAAAAATATAATGAGACTTGCGGTACCGGAATACACTTGACTGGGTGTACTGTGGCGTTTGATGGTCAGTTGTTTTTATGCAAATTGTGTTAGCGCGCGAGTTCGATGATCTCTTCGTACTTTGCTAAGTTTTTCTAATGAGTGCTGTGGTTTCGATCCAGGAAAAGATCTGTAAGGTAGGAAGTATTTTATAAGCAACTAGTGAATTGATTAACCTTGTAGCTGATCACCTATTTGTGTTGTAAGTACAAAGACAATCGATTTCTAATTCACGGGTAAACAAACCGCAAACGCCGGCCGCCTGAGCAAACTCATATTTTGACTTTCCAAATTCTCTTTTTTAGGGAATACAGTACCACAAATTGAAAAGACTAGTATCCTTAACTGGTAATAAGCTAGAAATGAGGAAACAAACTTCATCATGCAAAGGAAAATCGGAGTTAAAGAGCTCTGGGTTTCTATTTCCACTGATTTGGAACTGTTCCAAGTTCAAAAGGTCGCTCAAAAATGGCCCAGGTAACCCATTTTGAAAACGCTCTCAGAACTCGCCGTTTCATTTACCCCAATTTTTTTTTTCATCGATGTTTAGTTGAAATGATAATGTTTCCTCGTAGTATAGTTTTGTTGGTCAAAGCGATGTACCAGAGTGCTTTTTTAGGCCTTGAATTTAGCCAAAATACTGTTGTTGTAATCACCATTGATAGGTGTAAAATTAGAAAATCTGTCAAATTTTCACGTTTACATTTATTTGCATTTGACGACACCGATAATCTGAGAAAAGACGATAGTTTGATTTGCTTGATTAATCTTTTTATGAAAGGTTTCAAGGTATTAATGGGAGCTTCTGCAAAAGTGCGTATTTCGGCGTGATTAAAGCCGGCGTTAACGGTCAAAATTTAAAAAATTTAGTAAAAAATAAGTAAAACCCCAAACGACCCGAAAGTTATATTTTCAGAAACAGTTCATCAAGGCCTTCTTTCTAGCAAAGTTTGGGAAAATCGGATTTTTCTATCTTGCATACCCTTAGTCGGTCCTTACAGAAAACCGCTCTTAAGATGTTCGAAAATCCTAGGAGAGGCAGGCAAGCAAGAAATTTTACAACAAATGTTCCGAAAATTCTAGGTCTCAAAGCGTCGTCCGAACAGATATTTTTCAGAAAATTGTCGTTGGGTGCCCCTAAAATCTTTCTAAAGAACATCAGGTTAAACGAATCCGTGTTCGGAAATGTAGCGTTGCCAACGACCAGGATTATCTTCGTTGGCGAATTGAACATCTACGTAGCATGGATCGGGAACCGTTCTTAAGGGAATATCCTTCATAACACAAACACCGCAGCTGGAAAGCTCTTCTAAACAAATCATAAAATCGAACTCATCAGGTCCTCCACGCGGTATCAAAAAGTTTTTAAAAAGTGGATCCTTGGAGCTGTGGAATATTTCGTCGACTAAACTTCTAATACTCTACTCAACTTCCTTCACCTCCTTGTGTTCTCCATCAAACTCCCCTTTTCCGTGAAGACGTTGTAATTCAATCGTCATTTTGTGTCGAATCTGTCGAGTACAAACCGAAAAAAGCTAAGCTGGATCCTCTAGAGTATGACCCGTTTTGACAGAGCCTGCAGTTGCAATTACCTTTAGCAGCAGACGTTGCAAAAAGCAAGTAGATTCCTGAAGTATCGGTCATTTGGCCGTTGCCAGTTGAGCTACCGGAAATGCAACAAGGGTCTTCAGAAGATTGAAGTGTACTCCGTGTCTTTCACAATAAGCAAACAACTGTTCTGTTGAGAGCCAGTCTTCTTGTGCATAGTGGAGCTGTCGTGTCAGGAAATAAACGTAAAATTGAAACAGTCGGAGCTGCCACCATACGGAGTGAAACCGCGGTCAAAACAACAGATATGCATAGAGTGATCTAGTCTGCTACACAGCCGTTTTTAGTGTCGTCACGCAACGCTCCTCAGGAGCGTTGCGTGACGACACTAAAGACGACTGTGGAGCAGACGAAGAGTGATTTTACTTGAACCGTGAAACAGATACTAACAAATAGTGCAAAATAGCAAGAAGTAAACAAAAGGAAAATCACTCTAACACAGCAACTGAAATACAAAAGGAGGAACGGATAAACAAACATGAAGAAGATTCATTGAGACGGATTGCAAATGTGGTTTTGGAAAACTTTTTTGCCTATCAGTTTTCAAAGTTCATTTTTTGTTGTTTGTAACGCTTGATATAGTATTCAATCCTGGACGTAAGTGTCACTTCATATGCAGAAAAAACTCGTTAGGCTAACAACGTAACCAAATCTTTAATCAAGGAAGTTTTTTTGGGAAGTGGGATGGGGAGAGAGGGGGTGGGGTGCAAAGCGATTTGGAGAATTGCGCGTACCTCTGCAAAACTCCTGGCTACGCCCCTGACAGTGTCCTGGGTTGGCTTTGTACTTGGTTGAATGAGAGGAATATCTCTTTGGTCTTACATATTAAAAGAAGAAGCTAAATATCTGTCTTGATAAAGCTTGTTACTTTTAATAACATTTATGGCACAGTAGACTTACAGTTAGTTCAGAATGTTGTGATGGGCATACATTAAGTAAAAGATTTTTTTTTTCAGTAAATTTTTTATGTGGCAGTGTTGAAAGACTTTCTAGGCCTTCTTTTTCCCTCAAAAGCGAGCATCACTTCTGTCTAAGATCCTGATCACATTTCATTTTAGCCATCACGAACTGGCACCAAAATCAAGTAAACAGAAAGAAAAGGCCTGACTATTTTACTTTATTACGATAAAAATCTCCCTGCCAGTAAAACACCTTTCTTAAGCAATAAATTGACAAATAGATGGTTGAAATACTTCTTTCAAAAATAAACTGCAGGTTTCTCCAGCCTGCCAAAATAATTTAGAATACCACAACTTCCAAATATATTTTTCAGAGCTAAAATAGCAATTATTACAACATTCTAAGACCGCCAGATAAAATGTATGGCTTCATCATTCAGGAATAAATCACGTTCGATTCTAGTCGGTTGTCACTTTGGCATTTACGATGAGGTAAGCTATTTTCTCTGGAGATGTTCGGAGACGGAATTGTCAGGAAACTTCAGATGATTATCACTCTGCAAGCAAAGCGTCCTTTTGTCTTCTTCTTGAGTGAAGAAGGCAGAAGGCGGCACTGCCTTAATCGCTTCACGAAGACGCCGAAGACCGAACTTTTAAACTGGCCAATCCTTGTTCTCTAGTTTTCCGAGTGCGAGCATCCGATAATTGATAAACCGATGGTCATAAGTGAGCCCGCTGTACCAAGCGCACGTCTATAAGGCCTGGGTTCAAAACTGTATCCTAGCAACAAGCAGGGTATGTTCAACAAAGATCTTACTCCATTCATGCATACAGAATCTTTCTCAAGTACGCAAAATCGAGAAAGTGAAATAAAAAGGCCCTGCTGGCAGGGTGAATGATGACTGAAACTGGCCCTGAACCAAAACTAAATTAAGCCAGGGTGTACTTGGAGAAAAAATATAACAGTTCTTACTTCTCTTTAAACATTTAAACCACTGCAAAAAATGGGTTTGCATCTCCGAACATCTCCCCAGAAATATGGCTGTTCTCAACTCTATTTTGTTTAAATATAATTAACATGCGTAAGTTAAAACATGCAAGTCTGTATAATCAATCAATTCAAAAGAGTAAAACAAACTATAGTGTTTTCAATTTTTTTCTACATTTTTTTGTTGCAAATTCTGTCTCCACGTACGTTGCTGCGTTATCTGAACATCTAACACAATCATTGTCAAATTTGTGATTCCAATTCTGAATATTCCGCGCTGGAGTTCACTCTACAACTGTGAGAACTCGTGATGCATTTAAATTTAAATTTAATTATTGTTAACAAAAATACTGTAGTTTAATTTAATGAAAATAAAATAGGCTTTGAAGAGCTGTTCAAAAAAATATTACTTTAAAAATATTTTTTGCAGCCAAAGGGTAAAAAACGTTATCTTAAGTGTTTGTGGTGGTATTTCATATGTATAACTCGACTTTGTCCCGTAGCTCCTCTCAAAATAAAGGAAACAATGCACAAATAAAACCACAAGGAAAGTTACTGCATGTTGTATGAGCGTTAAAAAGCGGTTAGGGACTGGCCGTCTTATTTATTAGCAAGAATATTGTTTTATTTACTCGAGGGTCCCCGATAGGCTTTTTCAATCGCGTCATCGACCCAAGTTTTCGCGCAATCCCGAATCCCGACGGTTATTTTTGATATCCTGCCTCGCGTGTATACTTTTAATCCCGAATCCTGAGGGTTATTTTAGACATCTTGTCTCGCGTGTAGTTTCAATCCCGAATCCCGAGGGTTATTCTTGACATCCTGCCTCGAGTGAATAGTTTCAATCCCGAATCCCAATGGTTGTTTTTCACATCCTGCCTCGCGTGTATACTTTCAATCCCGAATCCCGAGCTTCAAATAATGGAAATCCCGGATCCCGAAAAACCTACTGGGGACCATCTTATTAATTTACTGTAATTTCGCATTACTGTTTCCTCATTTTTTATCCATTCCCTTCTGGTCCCTATAGATACTTTTACCACTTTTCCAGTCCGGACATTTATTTTGGTGGGTCTCTCCAAACACACTGGTCCATCACTTACACTGTGATTTATATAAATGACGTCACACAGAGTTTTGTGTCACCCGAAGAGTCATATGGTATCGCTAATCTATGGAACAAGAAACTGTTACAAGCTAATAGGCATGTGTGAGGCAAATGAACTATCTCTCCATTCCACCCTCCGGAGTTTAGTATGGGAGGAGACGCTAGATTTACTTTGTTATGTCAATGATATTAACTTGATTCATGATGCTTTTGGTTTTGGCAGCCAATTGGAAAAAGGAATTTGTAAAACAGCTTTTTCCATGTTAATTACTCACGGATAACAACAGAAACAACCACTTTTCTTTTATGAGGTGAAATGCCGATATTTTGGTGGATATTATTGAAAGCGACCCATTAAAAGAAAGGGATTTTGTTCAGTTTTTAAGTTGAAATTACAGGAAATTATTCCTTTTGAAAAATCAGATGTCTCACACTGACCTACTGAATCCCCCCCCCCCCCCCCAAACCAACCCCTCAAATCCCTCAAGCTCAACAATGATGGGTGTATAACTTGTGTGTTGTAGCAACAGTCATTCTGTTTCTGTCAAAACTCTGAAATGCATATTATTGTAATCACTATGATAGCCAAGTGCGAAGTATGCAATTTTCGCTAAATTTTCAAAATATAGACGGGTAAAAATCCAAGAATTTACTCCGCAATATCGATATAAAAGAATTCAGAATTTTTTATAAAATTTTATGAGCTTCAGACGCCGTCTGAAGCGAGTTGATTATATCTTTTTCTTCGAATAAATGTAAAACCTTTCACTTTCTATAAATATGACTACGAAATATCTTTTGAACAGTATAGAACTAGAAAATATGTTGGAAAATGAACTTGAATCACTTCCACTTTTTTGACAACTCACAATGTTTTATCATTTTTTTCTACTACGTGAAACATTTCTAAGTTCACGTTTTTTCACTAAAACGAATAAACACCTTCAAATATTTTGCTTATAGCGGAGTGCAATTTGAATTGATCTTGGAAAATGATCACATTATTTTCGTCCAAATACCACTTCCCAGCTACAAGGGAAGGTTCAAATTCATTTCCAGGCTACTTAACTTATTACGTAAAAACTATAAATTAGATGTGAAACGAATGCGGGACCAATTTTCAAGTTTTTTCTGGTCTTTGACTATTATTTACAACTTTCCTGAACAAGTCGGAATATTCCAAAATCCCAACTAAGATTATTCCCTTTCTTGTGATATAATTTAGGGTGTTTCTTGACTTCATAATCTTGAATACACTTAAAGCGATCTTCGAGAGGATAATGATTATTTCCTTTGAGATACCACATACTGGACATAAAACTGCCCAAAGCTTCAAGTTTTAGACGTTTAAGAATAATGATAGTTACCATACCATTCGCCACTTTCAAAACCACAAGGAAATTGGGTCGAGTTAACTTTCGCAAAGGCCTCTGGGACTGTTCACCAGTAGCTGACCGGCGAGTCCCAAGTAACAACGGATCCCAGAAATAATTTCGGTGTTCCGTATCCTGCGTCGCAGCGCCGATATCCCTGTTCTGTGCCCCCAAAGGACTCAACGAATAGCAGGAGCCGAAACCGAAATCTTACTCACGATACCCGCCATCTGAAAACCGAAGACAGCTACATAGATAACGACAAAATCATGGCCAGACTCAAAAAATATTAACTTACAACTCTTCTCTCCATAATTATATAACTTGTACCTAGCATCATGATTGTTTCTTTTTTTTGTCCTTTAATTAGTTTTCCTTTTTCTTGGTTTAATGTGGAACCATATTACTGTTTCATTTCTCTCCTTTTTTCTGCGAAACTGTTACTTTGTTCATCTCTCTCTTTTTTTGACATCTGTAATATTTTAAAACATGTGAGACTGACCTGCCTCGATTAGTTTTAGCTACTTTCAGGTCAGTCAGATTTGATTGTATTTGTTTTTTATATATAATAAATAAACTTGTAACTTTGCACGCGTTAAAGGACTGATGGGAAAAAAAGCAATGTCACGTGGTTTCTCAGGGGGCAAACAAATGATAAAGGCTGCCAATGCAAGAAATCGCGGTCGAGTTTGTTTATGCTATCAAAACAAGGACGACGATTTAATAGTCTAAATTTCGCGTTTCGACAAGATTTACGTCATTATAGTTTGCTGTGAGTAACGATGTTTACGTCTACCCATAATTTGCCATCATCGTCTTTATTATGAAAAGTTCTTTATTTTTTCTGTTGTCTAGAGTAAACAAACTCGACCGGATTTTTTGCACCGGCAGCATGTATCATTTGTTTCCCCCCTGAGAAACCACTTGACATTGCTTTTTTTCCCATGAGTCCTTCAGCGCGTGCAAATTTGGCGGAAATCGTGAATAAGGTCTATTGCCGAATGTACGTTGCGAATTTCCTTTCATAATGATTGGCAACTCGGCAGTAGCTTTTTTTTAACGAGCTAAACATGGCACGTAGTCAAAATCCTGGTACACAGGTGGGACCCAGAACAAGGATTTCGGCGCTGCTTCGCAGACCGACTTAACCAGATTTTTGTTTCGTCTGTGGCGCAGGCTTGGTGTTCCGGTCCCCTCCTTGTTTCCAAAGCGGCGAATTTTCCGACCTTTCCGCGCCGATTCAACGAAATGTAAGAAAAACTGCTCTTCGCACACCGGGCTTAATGGTACCTTCTACTTTGTAGATAATTTAATCATAGATTAGTTTTGTTTTTCAAACTTGTCACCATTTTCCACTCCTGCTGGCGATGCCACCCGGATGACGTCGATAGAACGGAAGTGGATTGAAAGAATGATCAGAGAAAAGGCTCCGTGAAAGCCCTGGAGGGTCTGCAGGGCTTGGATTCGGCTGCTTCGTTTCGACATTTGGAGTGTTCTTCATATCTGAGAGGAGAAATGAAAGATACAAATTTTCACTCTCATGGAAAATGAGGGAACATTTCATTGGCAACTGTGACATGATCAGGAGATGATATTAAAGGGAATATGTCATGGTGCATTCCACCTTTTTTTTCTCCTCAAAGTTGAGCTGAGATTATTTTTCTTAGTCCTCCGGGTTTTTTCATACGCTGAACACTACTGAAAAGAAATATATCAAATGATTCTATAAAAGGGAAAACCGAGACAACACAGAAGTTTAACCTGAAAATTGCAATCCATTTCCATTCTGACCATCGAAAGCCAAAGACATACACATATAGTTGCTGCACAGTAGCCGAATAAGTTTAAACAAAACCGAACACTTTTTTCAGGGTTTAATCTTTCCTTTCAACGTGTTTTTTTTAAAGTAATTCCAAAAAAAACGTTTAAAACAATAAATCATTTGCGGTCAATAAAGTTTACACTCGACGATCTCTGAAGGGAAAATAGAGGGTTTGTAAACAGGCTAAAACTGTAGCTTCAATTCAAACTTCTTCCATCACCAAGGGACAGCCACGTTCAACATCGCCAAACTAAGTTTGTATGAACCAGTCCTGGCCAAGGCAGAACGAGTCTTTGTGACGCGCGAAATTCTAGTTGTAGCCTGCGTAGCAGGCACTTGGAATGAATGGGCGCGAGGGAGACACGCCAGGAGAGAGGGGGGCTCCCTCTCCTTTCGCGTGTCTCCCTCGAGTGCCTCGTTCTTTCTTGCGTCCATTACTTCTAGCAGGCTATTCAAGCACCAGGTGACAAGGGAAATAAAGTATTGTAAAGTAAATTCTACACCTTTTTCAAGAAAACGGTTAATATAACGTAAGACCCACCTTGAATTGTCAGCAGCATTTTCTTTCTGGCTCCAAACGCAGTGATGCCAAGTTCCTTTAAGTCCTCTTCGGTTAAAGTCATAAATGTTGGCAAGTCAACCTTGAAAAGATTACAGAATATGTTGGCGTTTTAATGAGTTAACATTGACAAAATTAAGTCCCCGAAAACTCGTCCACAGAAAAGTCCTTCTAATTAATCAGTACTGAAATATTAGGGACGAACCAAATAAAACAAAATACACTATTTAGGGGCTGTGTCACGAGGATTATTGCACTTTAGGTCAATTCTGTGCTGACGTCACTACTTACTGCCTTTATCCATGAACAAAATGCTTCTGTAAAGTTATATACTGTTATATCAAACAGATTTTGTGAGCGAGTACAAACTATAATAACTTTTGGTTGATTTTTGTAGGCATAGCATTTTTTACAATAACTCCTCGCGCGCTGGTTGGTCGAGAGGTATCGTCTATGAGAGTTTATAAAATGACTAAGATAGTACGCGCGTTCTGATTCGTTAAACACCTATGGTCTAATGTGCCGTTAAAGTCATGGAAAACTGGAGCGTTTTCCGTTTTACTTAAAGCTTGAAAATCAGTCACCTCTGGCTCGTGATTTACAAGCTTTTCGAGTGTTCTCCCAACATCCCAAGTGGGTTATCACGCCGGTAAACCCATAGAAAGTGTGGTCTATTGCTTAAATAGACCATGGAAATGTCACGCAGTGCCGGTTGTTTATTTTGTTGTTGTTGTTTTTTCGTAAAAAAATGAATGTTATTGTAAAAAACAAATCAACCTCAATTTTCCATGGTCTACACTCTTATAGACCATAGAAATGACGCCATAAAATGTTCAAAACTTTGCAGTGAAACCACTCGCCGTTCCACTTGAGTTTTTGAACATTTTATGAAGTCATTTCTATGGTCTATGTAGTGAAGAAGATTGTGGTCGGTTTAAAAAAAACTTGAAAAACTAAGTTGGCCCAAACCCATGATGTCCATCCTTGCCATCTGTTGTAAAAGACGACAGGAAACAGTGGGTTTCAATACCTAAATAAAGTCTTAGATAACAAAACTCGACCATTTTTTGGAATTCAATTGATGAGAAAAAGTTTGGCTTTTTCAAAAGATACCAAGTGGCGTGGAGGATCGATCTTGTTAGCAAAATTTTGCTAGCAAATTGTTTTCGCAATTTTAGCAAATTGATCCACAAGAAAATTTTGAGACACTCGCTTGCAAATATGGCAAGAGTAGCAAGAAGAACAAATTTAACAAAATTATAGACTTAGAAAGAGAAAGGCCAAGAAGGGCTTCGAGAAGTCGGCAAAAATCACAAAAAAACGCAAGAGTTTTGTCCAATTTGTTCTTCTTGCGCTCTTGCAGAATTTGCAAGTAAGTGTCTCACAAAATTTATATGTTAATCATTATTTTTGCTAAAATTGCGAAAACAATTTGCTAGCAAGATCGACCCTGGAATGTAGTTCTTGCTTTTAAACTTGCAGTTTGCGTGCAGATGTCTCCAATTTCCTTCAGTTGTCACTTTTCCTTGAGCAACAAAAGAAACAGGAGACGTCTGTAGGCAGGCTATTAAGCTTGTCAACGAAAAGGGTTGTCGTAACCATTGGCATGCGAAATGTGCGAGAGGGTTAGCTGGGTCGGTATAGCGCTGACCTCTAACGCGTTAGGTCTTGGGTTCGATTCCCGGGGCTGGGCCAACAGTTAGTGTCTTAAAATAACTGAGAAATAAATTTACTGTCTTATTTATCTTACAAACAGCTAGACCTTCGATGGTGGTCAGAAAGAAGCTGGTTATGAAGTAGAGATAGTTACCTCTTGCTCTTGAAAAATACTATAATACTTCGTAAGGCCAATCTTTTCAAACAGATCAAAAAGTTCTAACAGAAAAAAACAATAACGAGGGAACAAACATTACTTACAAATAATAAACAAACAGCACTAAGGGATATACATGTAGTGAGGCAAAAGCGTGTAATATTAAGCAAAGTACCCAGTGTTCTACAGAATCCACTTTTGCGCATAAAACCACCAAATTTGATCATAAAATACTAAAGTAGAAAGACAATTTCCAAGCATGATAAAAACGTTTCTTGCTTTTTATTTCGCGGTCGGTTTAGAGTAGTGCCTCATCTTGTTATAATCATTTTTTATAGGTAGATAATTTTGTACTGGTCAAATCACGGGTAATGTAACTTTCATTAAACTTGGTGGCTCTAAAAAGAGCAAAGCGAATCGACTTCATTATACAGCGAAACGTGATTGACTGGTGCACTCAATATCTGTTTTGGATTTGTAAAACTCAATTTAAACCGCTTTGTAGTGAGTCTCTGTAATTACAGATTATCTCACCTGAGCAATGTGAGAGGGATGAACAGCTGTTTCTTCTGGAACCAATTGCTCCTGCTCTGGAGCTTTCACCTGGAAAAATAAAACAACAAGAAAGAACATGGCACAGTTTAGTAGCACTCGTGCGACAAGCGGCCCAAGTCCCTAGCATGGAATAATAGCCTACCGTATTTATTTGCTCGAAATAGGGCCGCTGTGCTTATTGATTTTTTTCGATTTATGAGCAACAATAGTTCTGAGAAGATGCGGCGCTAATTCGAAGGCGAAGCTCTTTCGAGGAAATACGGTAATTTTAACTACCTTCAACTCCAATTCTCAGTTCTAGGATCAAGTGAAAACACTAAAGAGGAAGCTACTTCTTTGCTTTATTTCCGACTCTAGGGAGACAAGTAAGAATTTCTCTGCTTTAAAAGATCCCAACATTTTCAATTAGACAAGAAGACACAACAACGTTCATAAAATAAAAACAAATCAACTGTAGCAGCTGCTAATAGTTTAGTTTACGAGCAAGTTCAGGATGAAATAATTTGAAATTCCTCTGTGTGAGTGCCCCGTATGAGAAGGGCCACTACCATTACACCAAACGATCCCCAAACGAAATTAAACGATCAGAATAATTACACAGTGATATACGTACTTGATAATTCCTCCTCCTCAAATCGTTCCGTCATGAGCGTAGCCTGCAAAAATTGAAAACTTTACTTGCACACTAAAAATATTTTTTTCTGGATTCCACTGAGCAGCGGCCAGTATTCTTAAGTACTAGTGTTCTTTTTTACAAGTCGAGAACCTACTCCTCTGCGAGGGCCTCTTTTTGGCCCTGGGAGATTGAAGAGAGCGAAAAAAGCGACAGAGGGGACAATAGGAAGGGGAAAGAGAAGGAGAGATACAGGCGGATTCATCGTGACGTCATTGTTAACATTTTTGCTCATTAGCATAAGAGTTTACCCATAGAGGAAGTAGCCGTATAGACAAATTCGGTACAAAAATTGAAAGAGCTTGTTAATTTGAGCAGTTTGTGAACGTTTCAACTCTTTGCAATCAATAACAAAGAAAATAGGAGCAATCAAACACTGCGAAATTGCTGGGAGGCAAAACGCTAATGAGCTTTGGGGTTTTTTCAAAGAGAATTTCTCCGAAACTATTCGGTACATCGGGCTCAAATTTTCAGATATAACTAAAATTGTTATGCTCTTTCAATTTTCAGAGATTATATTTTAGAAGCATATTCTAATGAGGCAAAGAATGTAAACAAGGATTCGCCTGTAGTAGAGAGATAATAGGGGGCTTTAGCAACGACAACGGCGACGGCGACGGCAACGAGCACGGCAAAAAAGCAATAGTTTAATTCGTAAAACAACAACTTTGCACGTGCATAACACTTCTTGGAAAATTTCTTTGCCGTCACTGCACGACTACGACGAGAAAATGTCTTATTTCACGTTTTATTGAGGACGTAAACAAGCGACGGACAACATATTTTTCTTTCTCTTTCTAAACTTGAGTGCGGTCTTCAAAGTTTGAAAAAACGGGAATTCATTTTAAAAGTGATGTTTTCGCTGCCGTCGCCGTCTTCGATGCTAAAGCTCCCTAGTAGAGAGATGGGAGTTCCTTCCCCCTTTCGCTTTTTCCATCGTCTTTACTATCATGTGGACGAGAAGAACTCCCAATCCCAATTTAAAGATACCGTAAAATTCCGAAAATAAGCCCCTCCATATATAAGCCCCTCCAAATATAAGTCCCCCAAACTCGTAACGCAAAAAACCCTCCGTTAAATCACCCATCCAAATATAAGCCCCCCCGGGGGCTTGTACTCTGAAATTGCCCTCAAATACAAAGTAAAACAAAGCAAAAAGGGTAAATTTCTTTCAGACTATAAGGCTAGCACAATCGATTTTGGAACACAAACGTCCCTCCGTAGATAAGCCCCTCAAAAAGGGCCTTTGAAAAATAAAAGCCCCGGGGCTTATTTTCGGAATTTTACGGTATAAAGCAAGCCTGAATCAATACGTACCTCAAAACTACTTCTGCCACGGGACTCTCTAGGACCACAACAGAACAGCGAAGAAGGATTGGAAGACTAGAAAAAAAATGTATTTATCATGGGTTATGTAACCCTTTCTGTGGGGTGTTACTTAGTATGCTGTTACAATTGCTTCATTGGCGGTAGGCTATATACATATTTGAGCTGATGTCATTTATATTCATTCGCGTCTTGCGACCGTCCCTACGCCCTCAAATTTAAATACCCAGTGACCAGGGGTTTCTCTTGGACGTAGTTTTTTGACTGCTGCTATATGAAACGTTTAGCACGTTTACGGTATCATTGTTACAGGAGCATACTTTAGATCCTTTTGTAGGGTGGCTTTCTTACTGTTATTTTTTACATTTCCGAGTTTTCATTCTGTTTTTTTGTGCCATTCCCATCCATTTTGTTAATGAAGGCACAGTAAAGAGGGTCGCTGCACACGGCTGGTGTTGACACACCCCAATTGTGGTTGCTTATTACATGATAAATGCTTTATATTCGTTTGAGCTGTGTAGCCAATTAGAATATAACATGAAGTACTGTATTGTAACTGTATTATAATCTAGAATAACTAAGCGTAGAGTAGAAAAAAAGGCCTTCATTTAAACTCACTTCAAAGCTACCGTTGAGTGGTCCATTATAAGGCAACAGATTTCCCTTGTTATTGGCCTTGAAATCCAACTGAAAAATGAAGGAGGTGTTAGCACATTGCTGTCAAGCTAGGTCAAGTGTACCCCCCAAGATTCCATTAATGAATTTATTATTTGAAAAGTGAATCCGTTAGTAGTTCCCGCAGCCAGCAACAAATTCAAATTCGCAATCCTGCATGGGTAATAATCGGTGAACTTTTTGCGATAACTTCTCTGTATTCGGACAGATTCCGGAAAATATCTTTGGGTGGACTAAATTGCTTTGAAGACATTTACATCAAATTCAAGAAAATTGAGCTACTCGAAATTTCATAATTATCACTACTTATTACGCATGCAGGAATGCAGAGATTAATTAATCTAAAATCTACAACTACCAACTGATTCAACTTTCGAATATCAAATTCATAACAAACGGCAATTGTATATCCTTCTTATACAGTCAGTTGCATAGAACCCTCGTCAGACGGCGTAATTACTAACGAATGGTGTTAGTACACAGAGTTTGACTGGGCTTAACGTTAGACGTTAGTGTTAACGTCCAGTCCGTCATAAATTGGGCCAAGATCAATGTCACGTGGTATTTCAGGGGGCAAACTAGCGACAAAATTTGCCAATACGAGTTGACACGGCCGCGTTTGTTTATTCTCTTTAAAGGACGTCGCTACTGCATCCAGAGAAGATGATCATCACTTCCACTCATGATTTGCCATCTAGAATAGATCAGACAAACTCGACTGTAATTTCCTGAATTGGCAGCTTTTATTACTTGTTTGCCGCTTGAGAAACCAGGTGATACTGCTTTTATCCCATCAGTCCTTAATTTAATAAGGTCTATTAGTAAAAACTGAATCATTGGATAATGCAATTCTAGAGCTCTGATTGGCTTAGCCATCACGGTATTTGAGCCAACCATGCTCTCCAAAAATAGTAACTGTACGCGTCTGCTCAAAATTAAAAACAAGCTGAAAATCCATTGTTTTTACAAATAAAGTCGGGAAGAATTCTCGATATTTTGTGGGCGTTTTCAAGAAAACAATTATACCACTCTCGCTTGTTAGATATGAGATGATTATAGCCAACTCATATCCAACGCGCACTCGTGGAATAATTGTTAATTAGCCTGAGTATCGGGCATCTTTGGGAGGAGGGGGAAGAGGAAGAAAAGGCATGATACACATGACCTGACTTTTCCTGCGTTTGTCGTTTGCCGGCCGCCGTTTCCACGCGGAGACATTTTTACCGTTTCGAGGAAACGCGAAAAGTGAGTATTTGCAGCCCATTTGTACCGACTATTTCTCCATTTTGATCGCTTGTTTTTATAGCTATGTTCCGTTTATCATCCTTCTTCTTCATGTTTCTTAATCTGTTTCTTAATCTAACTGGTAAGGACTTGCTTCCATACTCCAAGTCTGTAGAAATTTCTTCCCAAAAAATGTTCAATGTAAGTCTCTTCAATTTAAAAGAAAAAGAAAGTTTTAGAGAAGGAATTGAGTTGGAATTGATCCCGTAACATAAGGGTTTGCAGTCCACCATCAGTACCACTTAGTATGCCACGGCGCATTTACTGTTGTTTGATTTGGAAATAATTTGCTTAACGCTAGTCACAATGTTCAGTGCTTTTAAATACTTATGACTTTTACTAGTCTACTTTCACATAGACCAAAATGCATCTTGTTTACCCTCCTCCCCCGGGATTTTGCATAACAACCATTGTTTCCAATTTCTCCTAGGTATTACAGTCGTCCCAAGACAAATCCAAGACAATGGTTATGCAACGTTTGAGGGGGGGGGGGGGGGGGGGGAGGAGTGCATTATGGCCTATGTGAAAGTAGTGAATTGTCAGAGCTCAACCCTAATCACTGTAGTCAGTGCTCACTCCCATGTAAGAAATTATTTTGTGTAGAGATCACAAGGTGTCCAAGGTCAGTTTGGAGTGTGGAAACAAGTGTTTACAGATCAGGACAGCAAAACCTACAATAACCAACAACACATGCGCTCAATAAACGTTCTTTGATCCGTACGGCAGAATGTTCTCCTTTTAGAACATACGTTACTGTTCTTACCAATTCTTTTATCGCTGATCCTGGCATGGATTTTGAGAATCCGAGTCCGCTCCATGTATTCGTCGGTGTTCTTACTTCGTCAACGACAACTTTCCTTTGCATGGCTAAACAACAGAAAGACATTTCGAGTTAGCATCTTGACACTTTCTAAAAACCAAGCAGTCATCACATCACTCACATAAGTGATTTACGTTTAACTATTTCAACTATAAAACAGCCTAAGGCCAAATGGCATTAGGTTAATATTAAACTAGTAATAGTTGACATTAAATTACAGCAAGCAACCTTAGCTAATTAACTTTTTTTAAAAAGCATTACCTACTGTCGCCATAGTCTTCATGTAATCGTACTTATCTGCCTGTGAAAGACATTAAAAATCAGAAGTTTGAGACGGAACAACTACGTAAAACAAATAAACAATGCAAAATATCAAAAAAAACTAACCCACAAAAAGCTATAAACTTACTGTCTGGGTCGGCGTATTTGGAGGGATCCTTTGTAAACTGAAAACAGAAACACACAAAGTTAAAACTCGAATTCAACGGATTCTACTTGTACCCTGGGTGCCAGAGACTTTTCACGCGCCGTTTCCGGTTTCGGTCAAGTCTTCATGCCTTGTGACCCGCGCGAAAAGCATTTCCTGGCGGTCGTGACATCGGCCCTGTCGCCCCGAAGCAACTCATGGGGAAAAAAACTCAGGTATCCAGGCTATTTACGCGAGAATCTGTTCATACAATCTGGGACACCTTCCTTCACTCCCATGCAGTAACAGCCAACGTAAAAATTTAAGGGAAAAGAAATTCCCCTCATGCACAAGCCCACCAACCTCCCTTAAGATGTTTGATTTGAAAGGAAACATCAGGAATTCATTTCACTAACAGTCTCCGACGTCAAAACCTCATAAAACGTCTCTATAATTGTCTTTGACAGTCAAAATTGGAAAAAAAGAATCTATTTAAATACTTCTATTAGGAGGGCGGAAAGGTTAGACGCGAGTGAGCGTGAGAAACAGAATTTGAATCTGAGGTGAAATTGAAATTCACTGATGACAATGGGTAAATTATAAATAGACACCTTTAGATTCGAGGACGAAATATTTTTTCGCGCAATACTAAAAAATAGACAACCCGGAAAGCTTCATTTCACCTTTTTTCACCATAAAAGTTAACACGGATATTCTTATCTGCTGCTTGCAAAACGGAAGCATGCTTCTGTTGCAAAATGATAAAACTTTCAACATTTGATACCTTGCTTCCATCGCTATATTTTCGATAAAACCCGTAGTAGCATGACGACGACTGCCGCGTTTTCCCGCCAAAATGACTCTGGTTCACGCGCGAGCACTAATTAGTGTTGAGAAAATCCGTAGTCGTCCTGCTCTTAGAATCTACAAAAGGTCTAAAGGTCTCCATGTTTCTGAAAATTAAGTACACAGTTGTAGTATTGAGTTTGGATAGGTTGGTACTCACAGCACCGCAGACGAGTTACTGTCATCTAGTTCACTTGAATCCGAGCTCAGGCTTGATGAACTTGTCCTAGAAAACATACAAAAATGCTTATTACATAAGAGAGAAGTAACGTCGTCGGTACTTGGTCGCGTAAGACGTAGAAACCTTACAAAACTACGACGGCAACGGCAACGGGAACGATGGAAAAAAAACGTTTGGTAGGCAAAAAAACCTACTCTGAGCGTGCATCACGCTAAATTTCTTTGCTGCATAACCACGATGTGAAATAACCAATTATTGCGTTAACTAGAACGGGAACGGCAAGGCGATGAATACCTCTTACATTCATCTCTCTCCGTGAACTCGGACGCAGTCCCCTTCAATTCCAACCTAATTCCCCTTCTTTCAACTAACTGGGTGACTTTGTACAAAGGTGAAAGTCTATTTTATAGCGACGTTTTAAATGTCGTTGCCGTTGTCGATCACAGGGTCTTTAATGTTGCATTTTCTCGACCTGGGTGCCGTTTCATTGTGTGTGTTCCCTTGGAGTTGTCTGAAACCAATCGCACATAAATGCTCCATTTACTAATAATATTCCTGACAAAATTCGTGGTACTCAAAATTAAAAAAGCCTTTGACAACTTACTTAAAATTCACATGCTTTGTGCCGGACAATAATTGACTGGCCTGTCTCTTGGAATGGTTTGAGGAAGAACCTGGAAGAAAATGCCACAAAAACTTTTAAAACAGTTTGTCCAATTTACTTCAACAGAGCTGCTTTCTTTCTTTCTTTTTTTTAATGTCGAACCACAACTAATAATAATCACCCTTGAGAGCTAATAACAGTGGAAAGTCGAAGACGTTCCTTAGGGTAACGACGCGCCTTAAAACTTAGTTTTGTTTTTTAACCAGAGTAATCTGTCTGTAAATAATTTAATTCCTTCCCTCCATGTAGAGTAGGCTTATCTAAATCTGACTACTACTCCGTACGCCGCTGTAGCCTTCACCTATATGACAAAAAGAGTGCATTTACAGCAGAAAAGGGATGTAAAGTTCTTAACTAGGTATGTGAAAAGGGTAACATGTGTCAAAGTGAAAGGTATAAGCAAGGGTACCTTTTTTTATCAAAAATAGTATATAGAAGGGTTAAGGGTTGCACCTCGATGCGGAGCCTCCCCGTTTAAAACTCTATTGAGTACCCCCCCGCCCCCCCGGGTTCTGAAACCACATTACTGTCAGTGTTCCCCTCATATCTAGGTTTGCTTCAAGCCGATATAACCGGATTACATACCAACAGGGCTTTGGCTTCCCCCATTGCTGCCATGCGTTTGCGAGTCGTGATATGGCTGAAAAACAAAAAGAACTCAAAACATCATCTACAAAACAAGGCGAAGTTTTGACAGCACAATTTGAATACAGCGCAAGAAAGCATTTCCATCGGCGACTGGGCTATGAGAACCCTTACCAACGCGATGTCCATGACTGAGCCAAGTACGATACAGTTTATAGAGTCTGGTACTGTCTGTCTGTCTGCGTATCTGTCTGTAAGTTTGTCTGATGTATCAGTCAAATTAGCACTTACCACCAAGTTAACGCAGCGCTGACCGAAGCGACTTGCGACTCAGTTGGTCAACGGTTTATTGACACCCATAGTGTCGTCCAAACGTCAGGGCGGTAGACAAATAAAACCAGCAAAAAAAGTGTAAAGGCAAACATTTGAAAGCTCACGTCTTGTTATGCACAATTAAAGCTGGTTGTTGGTCGCTGTTCATGTTAACCGATCTTTTTATGTACATTCTATTGGCCATGCAACTTCTTTGACAATGTCGATGCCGCACCTTTGCAAGCAAGCGGTCTGTACTGAGTGTAAGAGTCTGTCTTGTTTTTATGTCCGTCTACTGTTACATCTGTCAGTCAAAAGAGTAAGAGAGTTATTATGAAAGCGTATGAAAAGAAAATGTATGTTTGGTACGCGTGTAGACTCATTGACATCCCAATATACCAGTGGCAACCAACGACTGAATGTTTCCAAATACATCAGAAGTGCCTTTTTGAGCTGCCCTAAAAACTGCTTCCCGTGATGTCTTGAAAGTTTCAGGTGGCTTTTTCGCTATACCCTCATGGGTCCGTTCGAAAGTTCAAAGACATGTAGTAGTCTCACTTTTATTAGAAAACTCTTGGGGAAGTTTTGTTGTTATACTGAAATTTTCAGACGACCTTTTAAAATAATAATCGCAATATCTTAGTAATAAAATGTGATGACCTCCGAAAATCGTGGGCAAGTTTGTAAAAAAAACTCCGGATATCATAATCATTATTGTTATTTTACAGAGAAAAGTCGTTGGCTGTTCCTGATAAATCGTTCATCTGCGTCTCAATGTTTTAAACAGTTTCATCATTGCCTTTCACTGTTAATACAGTAGTATTTAGGGTCCTAAGTTTAGTGCCTATAGTGAAGCCATTGTTTTTCGCCTCTCAGTAGTATTCTGTTCAGTGAGTCTCCGTTACTTACAATAGAGTCAGTCAGGTCGTTTCCATTAACCATACTGTGGTGATTTGCTGCAAAGGAAGAAACCGACAAGTATGTTAGTATCTGCACATTGAACACCTTAAACGTACGCGACCTTAAGATACATCGTTTTTTGCCAATGGTTACCGTTAGGGGCAGAGGAACATGTCTACTACGTAGCTATATACTATAAAAGGTAACATGAATTTCCTCGGCAGATGTGATAGTGGTATCATCGTTCTATCAGGAAGCCTAGCGGTTTCTTTTTCTCCGGGGTAGAAAGCAATCTACCCGTATTTACGACTATCGATACGGTGGTTGTTTTTCATTTACAAAAATTGGTCACTGATTTGCGGTCCGTAACTTGCTATGATACGGAAGTAAATACCAAAGGCAAATGCTCATTTCGCAGCTCTAAATCTCTTTATCTTGACAGAAAGGTTTAAAGAAAGTTATAATACGTCCGTCAACCTTGAGGACTTGGATGTTGACTTCGTACCTCGATATATTTGTGAACGAAGCCGATGAAGAAACTGAATCGTAATCGTATCGAAGATTCATAAAGAATAGTATTCTTGGTCAGTGTTTGAAAAATTTTATCGCAGAACCCACAGTTAAGGAGACGAAAACCGACTGGCAGAGATTCGTGACGTTTTGCCCAAGAGAAAACGAGTGATTCTTTCGACAAATATGATAACAAACATACCTGCACCTGATCTGACAAGCTTCTTTGGAATCTTTGCCATTGGCGGTGTAATTTTTTTCACAGATCAACGAAAGAAAGATGGAAGCGACTTCGAGTCAGACAAAATTTCCAGTTTTCAAAAGACTCCATTGCACATTGGCGAGCAAATACTTACGGTGCTTTTAGTTTTGCGCCATTTCAACATGGTGCATTTGTTGGTCATTGTTTCCGTGAGCCGATTAAAACGTTCATTTTCTGACGTCTTCGTTATATGAGCCTTTTTTCCGTCGACTTTATATGGCGCTACGGACCGAAAACTCGGCTATCTTTGAAGGCACAGACTTTAGCCAATCAGCCCCCTGTGTTTCGGCGGGAAAATTGTGCGCGCAACGCACCAACCAAGCTAACAATTTTGAAAAAATTTCTGCGAAGTCAAAATGGCCGAAGATGTAAAAAGATGCAAAAGGACTTTGTACAGGTAAGGAACGTTTTTCAATTGTCAACGCAACGTATGTGAGTAAATATTGTATCAAGATCAAGCTATAAGGCAAAAAAGAGGTAATGGAATAACCGAACGTCAGTCTCAGTTCATTTCGGTACTAATTTCACCAGTAATGTTGTCATACAGACAAGCAAATAAAAAAAGCCGAATAGCAGTTTAAAATCATAAAAACACATCTGCAGTACGGTATAATACTTCAATTTAACATCAATAATGAAATGAGATACACTAAATTGGCCACTGTAAAGACGTTTTCTGCTTCTTTCTTTCGTCAAACCAGATCCCTGTCTGTAGTGTCAGAACGTGCCTAATTTAATGCTATTTAGCATTTTCAACTTGTACAACTTTAAGACTTATACAGGAATTCATGCAGTATAATAACCCACTTAAGCATTTCAGGTTTTAACTGCAACTACAACTTTCTCGGCTCATTAAAGGCGATAGTACAGTAAGGCTGATAATTATTATCTACCGTGTTTAAAAAACGTACCATCATCGTCAACAGTCAATGGGCTTGTACTCGTCTGACTCCTAGGACTTAAACTGCCTGACGAGCTACGTCTCAAGGGACTTCCATTGAGGCTTTGTCTGTCTATAGGCCGAAAGGTCCTTGATCCAGGACCTTGCCCGATGGTTCCAACGGGACTAGGAGCTCTTTGGCCAAGGGGACTGCCATTTCTTTGGTTTAACTGACTTTGAGACTTGCTTAGACAACCTTGTGTTGAACCTGGTGCAATGAAAAGAAGTTGCTATCAGAGAATTTGGTACGCTACCCAAACTTTGCATAAGCAATATACAGGGGAAATTAAAAACAAAGGTTATGCAATTTTTTTTTTGGAGGGGGGTGGGGTGATTCGAGAAGCAAACCAGGTGTTATATGGGAGATGTGCAAATGTTGAATGTTATTGCCTCTAAAGAAAGCAACAAATTCTACTCCAAAATACCAAACAACCAGATCACGAACAGTTTAACATTCTTGACGTGGTTTATTTAATACAGGTCAAACGTTTGTAGCAAACACTTCCCTGTAACCAAACAACTTGAACTTTTACAGTCCTAAATATTATTTTGCTGTGTGAAATGTTTGTTGAGAGGCACATTACAATATCACAGCACCAATGTGATCCATGTGAGTGTTGCATGTCAGCCTACGTGTGACTATGCATTCTCAATATCTCTATATTGCAGGTTAGTGTTAGCTCGTTTTAATTACCTGTACTTAAACTGTTAATGTATCCATCTGAGTTGGGTGTAGATCCAGTGTAATTCAAAAGATAACCACTTGGTAGATTATTAGCCATAGAGGTCAGTGTCACAGGGGGTCCTAGTCCGGGAGGAGGTGGAGGACTCGTTGGATAGCTTGTTACACAGTTAATGAGAGGATGTGCTGTAATCATGTTTGAAATAGTGGGTGATGTTGGAGAAACAGCACTAGTCAACCATGGATTTGGGTTGCTAGCTGAAGGGTCCACTGGGCTAAGAGTGGGGCTCGAATGTCCATTCAGATGACCTTGAATGTAGCGTTGTGGAGCGGAGGTAAGGTTAAGCATGCTGAAGTAATTTCTTGAGAGGTTATCTAGTGAGGCAGTGCATTGGTCATGATTAACTAAGCCTGTTGTGGAAAATGCTGGCGAGGAAGCATGATTTTCATTGCTGTCAAGTCCAAGGATGTCTAGTCTTAAAATGAACATGTTTTCAACATTTTTCTCTGCACTCTTTACAATCACAGACTGCAAATGAAAAGAAAGGACATAAACAGCTTTAACAATATCCAAACTAGGAAAGCCAGTAATAGTGACTATTGTATCAATAGCCTTGTCTTAATTCCTTAAATATTGGACTGGAATGTTAATAAATTTATAATAATTCTCTTGTGGTAAAATTCAGTTGCAAAAGAATATTGCTAAATTTCTCACCTTACTTGGTTGCTTAGGTTTGGGTTTTACACTCACAAAAACATCATATGCCTCCATTATTGTATTTAACTTTGCTGAAATTAAAAACATACAAAAAAGTGACTATGACAGTACACTCAGTAAAACTCTGTTTGCTGAAAGCAGGCAAATGACCTTTCAGCTCATTAAAGCAAAACAGTCAACAAGTACACAAGGATTATTTACATGGAATTTTTTTTTCAAGCAGCCACTATCTCACAAGAGCACAACCACAGCCTCAATTTATGCCAGCAGAATTCAAATTTGCTAAATTTAGTCACTCACTAAAATCTTACTTTTCTTACCATTATTTATTTATTTATTTATTTGCCAAACAAAAAAAAAAATAGAACAAAAAATACAAGATAAGTAGAAAAAGAAAAACGGTGAGGTGCAGACCTAAGAGAAACTCTTTTATGTCATTTAGGCTTTACCATTCTTTTGACAATAACCTGAGGATAGATCTTTGCATTGTTTTATATCCATAATTTATTGAAAAGAGACATCACTCAGCTCTAGTACACTGCTGAAGTTTGCTGTTGACAAGATGGTGAACGCCCAAAGACACGAAGCCATGTGGCTGTTCATACCATGAGATAATTGTTAGCACACTGCCATGTATATTGTAGGAGTGTTGGGAAGGCCCATGCAGGGTTGTCAAACGTAGCTGGCTGCTGGTGAAAATCACCACCTACTTGGTTAGTATTGGCAGGCTACTCTGCTTTGCATTTCTTTCAGATGGCGTTTTTTAAATAAAACATCCCTGGACTGGCCGCTTACTTTGACAACTCAGCCATCTACTTAAAAACTTTCTGACAACCCTGCCATGAGGCTTACGTGTTTGACAAGCAGTCCCTTCTTCAACACATTGTGTCTTTAAAAAAATAAACATCATCAACACTGAAAATAGGGGTGGTGGTTGGACCTCCTTAAACCCTTCCTTGAGTACACAACATCTCACTTGTAGAAATAGTTAACATAAGTGTAAATGAAGGTTGAAAAATTGGGTGCAGGCATCAACAAATTTGCAGTTCTACCTTGGATGGCTTAAAAACTTTACTTATTAAAGTTTTAAGAAACCAAACTATGCACAATGACAAAGATGTTTAACAAAATACATGTAGGGTGCAAAGAAATCTTACTGTTATCTATATCTCCATCCTCCTCTCGTAGGTCAAACATCAGTACAAGGGGAAGGCATTCCTAAGAAATAGAGTAGAAACAGCAAGATTAATGCCATGCAACTAGCATTTATTTCATGTAAAGATCATAAGAGAAAAAAAATTAAAAGTTATCATAATTAAGGACTTGGTTGTTTACTTACAATAAGCTGTGCTCTTGCATGAATAACTGACTCCACTGTTCCAGTGATAAAGACTGTGCCTTTTCGTTGTGTTCCATTAGGATCAGGAAATGAAATGCTATAATAACAAATAAGAATTATGTTTGGAGTGAATGTTCTAAAATGCATCTTGCAGTGCTTCTCATTTTCTCTATCAATTTGTAAAGCAAACATTCTGCTGCATTTTTCAATAACATATGCTACCTCTTAAGTCAAAACATTAACCAATGGTTAAGTTGCTTGCTTCAATCAATCACATTACCATTATTACAACCACCAAGAGTTTTGTCAAGATGATTGATGGAACGCATACCTAATTTATTGTTGGTAAATTGCTAAGTACTTAAATCTTTACATTGCCCCTTAATTAATGTTAATATTATTTATTTAATTTAAATTCCTCGCTGACACAAAAATTTGGCTACAACTGACCTTGCCCCAGTTTGCTGCATGATTTGTTTGATGTTTACTCCATTTCTTCCAATAATAAATAAGTGATGCTGAGGAGCAATATCAATCTGCATGTTCACTGGAACTGAAGACTGAACAAACAATAAAACACCTTTGTTATTATAATTTTCATTATTATGGCTGAATCCACTAGCAGGCAAGATAAAGCAAATCCTGTGTTCTGATTGGCTAACCAAGCGTGTAAGATGAGCCTATCTTGCCTGCTTGGGATTTCCTGTGTCCTAACGTCTTAAAAGTCAATTGTTCTCTATTGGGCAAATAATAGGCCATTTGCATGATGACGTTATTTTTCTACTAAGACCAGAATCCTTCAGGGTTTTGCTTTCTTGTGCAAATATTTAAACCTTCCTGGGATGACCAAATTTAAATATGAAAGGAACAATGAAAAGGATAGTGTCCTAAAAGCTGACAAGGACCAACTGTCAATGGACCTAGCCTTGCAAATAGGCACTATTGTATTGTAAATAAGATCACCCTTATAAAGTATTTCTGGTATAAAAATTTACCTAAGGATTAAAAAAATGCACTTTATTTGAGTGTCAATGTATTTAGCACAAAAGTACTAAATGGGGACACTATTTTTAAATCTCGTAGTGGAGACGGGACCACCATTTTACTTGGTCATCTGAGCCACTCAACGGTCTAGCCATTTGCAGGGCAAAGGTATATCTTTTATTTCTCAGTCATTTTTAAGACCCTGAGTGTTGTTCCGGTCCTGGGAACCAAAACTGGACCTCCCACTCTGCAGTCAAGCGCTCTACTGACTGAGCTAATCCTGCAGCAGTTAAAAACAAAGGGTTTTAAAAGATACCTATCCATGGTAATGTCAATTTTTTGGCATGGCAATTCGTGTCATTTCATTTCGTGTCAATGCCAAAAGTACCTGAAGCATCATGCTTAGGTAATGTTAACAAATACCAAAAAAGCAACTTTTAAAAGGTACTTACAGCTATTTTTGCGGTGAAATGCTCAACTAGATGGGAAATGGCATCCTGAGGATTAAAAAACATTCAATCAAAAACAATATTATATATTGTTTTTATTCTTTTCTAAAACAAAATTCTCCAGTATTACTGGCGAATGAGGAGCCCTGAATTTAGAAGCAACAATGACTGTGTCTTGCCTCAGCCTCTTTGATAGGACAGTACTTGCCACTATTATTGGACTGTTGTTTTTTAAAGGGCTCATCTTTCTCAGATCTAGCAGAAAACTCTTGTGCTGTCCAATTTTGTCTGTATAATCCTAACTGGAATCAATCATGTATTTGGACTCCCACTTAACCTAGAAAAACAGCTGACATTTTGCAGCATCACTGGTTTCCTCGTGAAATGATGTCTGAGGAACAATCACAGAACGTTCATTGGTTTTGCCACATGGAAAATTTTCTTTAACCAATCAGAAACACTACCCAAATCTCTGTAGTAACATGCCATCAGTATGGAGCATTGTACTAACAAACAATAACACTTAACACTTAACCTACCTTTATATAATTACTTTCATAAATGAAAAATTCACAAACCTTAATACCAGCAACATGTTGCTGTGAACCTCTGATTATTGCTGTTTGACTGCCAGCTCTGGGTCTCTGTAAGACAACGTAAGTACATGAAAAAAAAAACTCTCACAAAGAACATGTTATATCTTAAAGTAGTTAAGGTCAGCCCAAACTTACAGATAATTGAAATGGGAGACCTGCATGGCCACTCTATTGGTATCAGGTACAAAATGACACACTGAAAACACAGCAAAATTGGATTCACCCAGTATTCTCTTCCTAAACCATTTCCCAACCTGCTTCAAAACAATTTGACTCACAGGCTTTGTTATTCATGTTACCATCACAGGAAAAATTCAATTTAAAAAATTTTAAGCTGATCTGAAAGGTCCAAAATTAAATTAACTCTTGATGTTGGTTGCCCACTGGACAACCTTTCAGGTCTAAGTGTCTGAGACAACATCTACATGTAGTCACCAGACAAAAGCACATGGTAGGCCAGATTTCCAGAGTTTTGTTGTTGCTTCAAGGCTAACTGGCTTTGTCTGAGTCTTCTTGATAGTAATTTAAATCTTATATCATGAATTTATTCAGTTTCGCAAGTTGCAGTACAAGTTGTTCTTGTTGTTGTTATGTAATGTTCATTAGACAATAGTGAGGGCCTCCCAGGGGTTTTAGGGAACAAGGGAACATCGCCATTTACTTTTAGGGAACAAGGGATATTTCAAAATAACTTTTAGGGAACAAGGGAACTGCTGAGGGATATTCGGGAACAAGGGAACATTGACTTTCGACCATTTTCTAACTTTTGGAGAGATTACCATTAACTGTTTATGAAGACATTTCCGACGTTTCTGTAATTTCACGCATTTCCGACGACTAAGCCTGGCGACTAATCTTCACAAGTGAACTGGTGACGACTGGGGACGAGTTTAGAACGCGTGGGAACCTTGGGAGAGACTCCGTCGGGTGGACCGCCATTTTTATGGTAATTTTCTCTTTGGTGTTCCATGTCTAGAAACGCTAACCATTTATTAATAAATGGCAACGGAAACAGAAGGAATTCAAGCTCAATCTGCGGATATATCAGACACAACGGTAATTGTACCGGTTACCGGTGCAATTTATCACAATGGAAATGAAAAGCCCACCAGATGTCCAGCCACTTGATTTAACCAAATTAGGAGACCACCATTCAGTGCAACAAATGCCACAGAAAGAAGTGAGAGAGTTTCTGTACACGTCTAATCAGACAGTCTGTGTTAAGCATGACAAAGGGTACCCTGAAAACACCTTGGTTCTCGCCTGCCTACAGGAGAATGTTAAAGTTGGCATGAAAAAAGTGATGGCCAAAATTTTTGTTCAAGATCCTTTTAACCCAATATGCTTTTCGGAAAATTCAGAGAAATACATTGAGGTAGATAGCATTATTTGTATCTTGACGACCTACAAACATAATCAAGATGTTTTGGAACTTAAGGAGGAAGAGCTGATCCTACTTCAGGATGAAATTCAACAGACAAGTGATGTCCTCACTCTTACAGAGGCGACAGAAATTTCTGCTGATGAACCAGAGGTGATGCGGCATTCATCAAGGGGACGAAAGAGGCGTTTTGCTGAGGATTATCTCTACTATGACTAACGAGGTCAAACTTACGAAAATACTGACCATCGAAAACTGAAATATGATTGAAATTCTGGAGAACATTAATTAATATTTCTGGGGATCAAGGGAACATGCAACAGAATTTCTGGGAACAGGGGAACTTGATGAAAGTGAATTTCAGGGAACATCTTAACTTATTTTTGGGGAACAAGGGAAAAACTTCAATTTTTTCTAGGGGACAAGGAAACATATACCCCCCCTGGGAGGCCCTCAATAGTAGATTTCAGATCCTGATCTGCACAGTATGTTACCAACAGCCACAAGATTACACCAAGCAAACAGGAATTACAGAAAACTGATTTTCCACCAGCTAGCAGAAGTCATTAAATTTTTACTTATTTACCTGTTTAAAAGTGATGGTGACATTGCAGGCTTGTGCTATCTGCTGGATTGCTGGTGAACTGGAATCTGATGGCAGTCTTCCACTTAGTGGCAATTCAAAGGTAAGAACCAAGGGTTGTAAATCCTGATAATCATGAAAGAAAACACCAAACTACTATTAATATTGACTTGTTGAAATAACTGTCAGATGATACAGCAGACTCCTGATAACTTGATTTTCCAAGGAAAATAAAAAAAGTTTGTCAATTGTGTTATCGGGACTTTGAAGCAAATGTCTGAAAATAAGGAAAACAATAAGCAAATAAATGGGGAGGAAATGCAAGGATCATGCACCAGCTTCACTTAAAGGGCAGCAAGAGATATAGATCGCTATTTTTAAAAAGAAATTAACAAAGCTTGATTAATATACAGGGATGGACACAATTTGAATTGGAGTGAAAAAAGTTAAGACAAAGATTTGACACACTTGTTTTGAAAAAAACTCCTATTCAATGTTTCAGACTTCTTCAGTGGACTGGTTTTTTTTCTGATGTTTTTCCCAACTTGTCACACGCTTAAATCAATGGTAAAATTATATAAAAATGGTCTGAGGAGAAACAAAACTTTACTTTGAGTTAGTGGGAGGTTCCAGTTATTGAGGGTTCAAGTTACCAAGGGTAAAATTACAGTACATGTATGAAGGAAATTTGGGAGAAATCAATTAAATTTTTGGTTAGAGTTAGCGTGAGGTTCAACTTCGTGAGGGTTTGTGTTGTGTCATAACTTATTAAAGGAATCTATGCTATCAAATGCAACAAAAAAAATGTTGTTTTTGTAGAGGCAAAAAAATACATAAAATTAACTAAAAAACCTAATTTGCATGGACAAATTGTACAAACTCTTGAATAGTGGAAGACAAACTATACATATTTATTATTAATGTTAAAATAGGAACATGCTGTTTGACATTTTCAATTCATTCTTTTTTTCTTTCACTTTCAAATTAAGGGAATTGTAATAATGATTAATTCTGAAAATAGTGGGTCAGTGGGGATCCTTGATAACAGGAAATTAGAATTATACAATTTTATTTATTAAAGCTAGAATCAGTAATTTTGGAAATCTGAGATAAAAGTATTATAATATTACCCTGATTTGTCGTCTTGCACTTTCAACACCTAAAGGTTGACCAGCAATGGAAACCTGCAAGTTTATGAAAATTAAATAAATATCACTATAACCAATGAAACACTTGAAAAAATTACAACTGACATGTACTGTATAGTTGCATTGAAGGTTGACTAACTTGATTGCTCTTTTCACTAGTTGCTCCTCTATTTGAATCTGGGAAGTGAATGTGGCATCCAGTGTCGTGCATAACTGAAATATATTATTAAAGAAATGACATACATAAACTATTACTAAGCACCTTTAGGCATAACGGGAATGTAAAAAGAAAAATATTTTTAATGTTAATTAATTGGCTTAAACAAATGAATGAAAATTAGAATTATTTGCATTTCCTTTGGTTATTGCTTATTTTGTTTGAACTGTTGGATTACTGACACTCCAATCATATAAAGTGAAAAGTGGGATGAAATAATGGTAAAAATTGTGTGCTGTAAGGACAAAAAAAGGCCCTTTTCTCTCGTAATAGATGTTATTTTCACGTGTGAAAGTATCATGTTTTGGTACGAAAGATCACCTGGTATTTCATAGGTGTGTATATAATAATACTTAATTATTACCAGACCTTGCTTAATGTTTCCTCCTCCTTTTCCAATTATGTGTGAATGATCGGTATATGACACATCCATCTTTAGGGTCACTCTACTTGACTAAGAGATGAAGGACAACAACATTATCAACCTCATTTCCATAACAATAACAATTCTGTAGAGTTTACTTTATTTAATTGCATACAGTGTCAGATCAGAGTTCATTCTAGCATGCACACACAATTTGTGCACTTTTGGCATCTCCTGATGCAAAAGAAAATATCCCAGCCCATTACATTATCGGTATAGAATGAACTATGAAGTATATATATATACATATATTCCCTTCAACTATTGAAGCATTAAACATGCATGCAGAAATCAATCAAAACAATAAACCTTTGTATCCAAGACTGCCATGACTTTTTCCTTTGCCTGTCTTACAGACTCGGGTAGGCCTGCTACCTTGATATGAGGATCTGTAAAGTTAAATGAGCTGTTGTTTGGTGCCAGTTACTATACGCACTTCACATGTACATACATGAAAAAAGGATACCATCATTAACTTACAAACGAAGTTAAGGAAACCAATTAATTACATTGTTATAGCTTGATCCCTACTTAGGATCTTTCTGCAGGTACCAACATCACAAAAGAATCAAAGGAACCAAACAATAGAGATCTCCTGGGGTTGTATTGTCTCTTTTGTTGTACGTAATCTGTGCCTTGGTACCTACCAAATAAACCCCTATTCAAGTAATATGTACGATATGCAATAAAATGAGAATGTGTCAAGTGCCATAATACAAAACTATATAACACCCTAAAGAACTATTAAAGCAGTCACAACTAAACTCTCTTGGGCCAACAAAACTCACTGCACTTGTACATGATCAGGCTGTTGTACCTTAAAACTTTAGGAAATCTATCAGCCATATTTATGCCAAGCAAGCATTTTCTTTTCACCAAAAAAAGCAAGAAAATTTTTTTTGTTCTTTTCATATTTTTGAGTTAGCTAGCATGGAAAAAAGGGCATTTTGCAAGTTTCTGTTTCAAACAACAGGGACCTGGATAGAGATAGTTATATTATTTCATAAACATCTGTGTTTTCAGTCCCTGAACTTCATGCACCTAGCTATCACAACATATTTCCTAAAGCTATCTTGGGGTGGACCCCTTACTTCACCTATAAAATAAATTATTAATCTCATTAGTGGGGCTAGAAAAACAATTTATTATTAAAGAAAACGGCATATTTGTATGTCTTAATTACTTACTAGGTTTGAACATTGTGATTATACAGGAAAAAAACATATTTTCTCAACTCTAGAGGGAGTTTAAAATCAACCCTCTCTATGAAGCCCTCTTCTAATTCTAGGAGGCCGAAAAATAATAAGAAAGTGGTGAACAATAGTGCTCATGTACAGTTTAATCCAATTACAAATTTAGGTTTGGGACAGATAGCAGACAGTGAAATTGTAATTGAACCTATTAAATGACTACATTAATGAGTAAAGTATTATGAGCTTAGCACTCATACTTTCTAGCAAAGACATGAAAACTCAGTTATACTGAATGTGCGCAAAACTTCAAAACTGTCCTGAAGTTTAATAACCTGTGATCAGGCACTTTTTTCCCCTTGTCTCCCAAAAAAAAGTGTTGAAGGACTGCCTGATGGCAGGTTAAAAGTTTAAAGGATAAATTAGCACACTGTTTATACTTCACAAACATCAAGGTCAAGGACGATGTTCATATGGTTGCAATAAAATCTGTCAGTTAGCATTGCCACAAGGACGAAAGACAACATGATAGAACTCCTTAGAAACAACAGAGGATCCTGTGGGGGGAGGGGGAGTGGGAGGGGCGTGCTATGATACCTTACCTTTTGCAAATAATGAAATAGGAAAATGGATCGGATGAAAAGATAGCTGTTTCATGTCACGTTTCTTGTATGTGCTAAAATATATTTAGCACTTATTTTATTTTATGATCCATCATATATAATGGAGGTCATGGTTACATGTCCATCTGTACTTAACTACCAACCGCAAACAAACAACTCCTTTCCTCTCTCCATAGCAGCATGCCACGTTTATAAGACTGAAAGCAAGCAACGACCTTGATCATGCGGAGTGCTTTTGACACTAAAATTTCTAATTTTCGTAGAGAGAATCAATTATCAAAAAAATACACATAGAACCAGAAAAATGCCAAAAGGAATGTGACGACTTAAGCGTAATCAAATATGTCATTATTGTTTGCCTGCAGATCATATTGTCTGATATTTCCTGAGTACTTGTCTGATATTATACATGCAGTAGAAACTTCTATCAGGGGATGTGGTTAGAAAAAATTATTTTGGTAAGCAAAAAGACATTTCCTTGGTGCATGTAATGACCCTGACTCCCAATCAACACATGATTATGATGCAACAATGTAAAATCAGCCACAAGAGTCGGTAATGCTATGAAATCTTGTTAATCATCTAAACACCTTTTGTTTGAAGAAATCCGTTTTGCGAACCTAACTGGAAAAATTGGACTACTTTACATTTTAGAAGGCCTAAAATGATGTAATTAAACATTACCGACACGTTCCGATGTACAAGTATTGTACCTCGGTCCCTAATGCTGCTGTACGCTTAGATTTATGGCTGAATTATACAAATAAACTAAAATAATTGTTGTTTATCACCGAAAGGTTTAAAAATGACATAAAGGACGTTATCAAACAATCCGCAGATCGATTCGGCTCTACTGACAGACCACGTTCATGCTTTTCGGAAAATTTTCATCTGAAGTAAAATGATTACTGCATTAAAGCGAAAGATGGAATAAAAAAGAACTGTTGTCGATTTTTAGCGAAAGTTTGCAGGCACTTTAGGGAAATAAATGTTTATTACGTCTCTGCTGGAAAATGTAAGCAGTTAAGCTTGTTCATGCGAAAAGCACAAGGTCACAAGTGTGCGTGACTCGCTCTGGCAAGCGTGTCGTCTTCTCTCATTCACAGTTGAAACAAACATGCTTGATTGACTCGACTTAAAAGATATTGCAAGGATTATTCACTCTCACCATGCACGAGCTAATTACTCTGAGTGAATAAAAATTTTTTCAGTCTGCAATGGCTAATTCCTGCTGAATAAAGTAAACATGTATTATTCAAAGATAAACACGCTGGTGACTTGCAGTTCCAAAACAAAATCGAAACACTCGTCGATTTCAAAATAAATTTCGCAGAGCGTGTCATGACCGGTCTTGGAGAGTAAATACTATACGCTTTGACGAACAAAGATATTGGTAGGAACACATTTCGACTAAATCATCAGCCAGTCTTTATCTTCTCCACATGCACGTTGGAGTACAATAACAGACTAGGGTTCAAATTAAAACAATGCTGGAACATGACCAAATCTTAAAGCAGCGGTTCAATTCGCTTTATACTTGTATCTAGGGAAAACGAAATCCAAAACAGACTCTTGCGATACAAAAAGCCTTCCTATATTTCTTCCTTGAGTTTTAGTTTGTATCTTTAAAATAATATGTACACTGCCCAAAACGCACGTTATATGAATACGTGTAGTTTTAACTCAAACTTTCCGGAAATGTAAGTGTACGCGGGTCAAAACGCAGTCGAGAGGAGAAGAAGATTTTCGTCTCGCATCGTCAAATTCTCACAACGCCTGAAGATGTTATTATTAGGCACAAATAGCTGCAGTAATTGTCTTTTCTTGTACGTAAATTGATAAAAGCTCAAGACAAAGAAAATGTATTACAATAGAAAATTATTGTCGAAAAACAAAAGCGGTTGCTAGTATCATTATCAACGGAATAAGGCTCTTTGCGGAACAAGGAACTGTCAGAGAGGTTGCTTAAATAAATTTTTTTAGCCGTGAAAATTTTATAGATACTTTAACTAGCCAATTTGAAGCTAATAGTTTATTATGTTCCCTGAGAAACAGCAGGCGAACCAGTCGAATGGATCAAAACAACCCCAGTTTCCACTTCAGTTTACAATAAATTGAGTATCTGACCCGTGCTAAAACACACTACTCTGTCAACCAAGCGCAACTACTCCGGTGCAGTGTCTTTAGGCCCACTGAAAAGACAAACTAAACCAAGTCATATAGAACTGTTCACTGACTTACCTTTCTTAGATTTGGCACCGATCTTGAGTTTTGATGGCCATGTTATGGTGGTTGCCGTTTCTTCCATGATCTACGAGAGGCATACCATCGCAAGACAATTTACAACTCAGCTGCAATTATGTCGAGAATTAAAAGATAATTTGACCTCCTCTAACCTTCTGGAAAAACTCCTCGCCAGTCTGGCCACATCCCTCCACAGCAGCTGAAATTCATAAATATCGATTTAGCATATAAAGTTCAAATGATTAGCTAAGCAAAATATAGATGGAGAGTAAATAAAGTCGTTCGATGGACCGATCGCGTCTCGTGTGCTACTGACCTTGGAGCATTTGCTCCAGTTTACGACGGTCCACGCGAAATCTTTCCTCCACAAAGTTAGGGTCCCGCTCTTCGTTAACGTCATCGCCGAGTAAATCTCCTTCATCCTCGCAGAACTCAAGGCCTGTCGCCATCTTCATGATCACAAGCTCAAAATCCAGAATAAGTGAGCGGGAGAAAATTTGCTCTGCATCATATTGCGGCGGTGTGCAGTGCCGTCTTTAACCAATCACGTGGGTCAAGGTGACGTCAGATACGCCCTATTTAACACCAAAGTATCAATTAGGAAAAAAACGCAATCAGCCAATCGTAACGCCTCGTAATGAAAAAATTGATGTTTGATTGGTTTCTCAATGGGTAGCTTTGGCAAATTAATTGACATGATTAGAGACCGGTGACAATCAATACGCCAAACACAAAAGGTTCCGAGGAAACCCCCCCTTTCTCTTTGATCCTCTATATTATCCTGGCTTGACCGGCGATGTAAAATTTACCTATTATTTGCGGCACATCATGTTTTGTTGTGGGCTAATTTCGCCTATTGTAAAATATTTATTAGTTTTTAGTCGGTTCACTGGACTCCCGCTTGGTCGATCACGCGCAAAGAACCACTGAGCCTATTGGAAGACAAAAGCAGCTAAACAACGAAAGATATTTCAGTGAACTTTTCCCAAATATTTGGCTCAATGCTTCGTTAAGAAGGCAACGATATGGGTCACAGAACAGTTCTTTTGTTCCGTGTATGGTATATATTGTTTGAAATTAGTTCTTCTCAGCATCAAATATCGCGTCAAAATCCGCAGGTATAGTGTAAGTCAGTTAAACAATAAGCGAAAAGATCACCATGGGAACAGGACCGACTAAAAATTTTAAGAACAAGATTTCAAGTTACACCTACCAATGAATTGTCTACATTCAGCCGGTCAGAGTTACAAAAACGGTCTGAGCTGTCTAAAACATTCGTTAGTTTTTGCTTTTCCTACCGAGTATCAAACACCTAGCCGGAACTTTATCCCCTCGTTTACCACACCTGTTCTTTGATTTTCATAGAATCTCAACAAGAAAACCGTAGGAAACAAAAATCCGAGTTATTTTCATAGCACCTGACAAGAAAACACTGTAGAAAACAAAAATCCGAGTGGTTATTAAATGAAACAGCTTTGCCAGTTCGCAAACCAAATCAAATGGCCAGGCATGTAGATAAAAATCCTTTTCACAGGCGAACGTGAAAATTTTTAAACAATTAAACTTCATAAACTGATTTGAGATTCTCTTAGAGATTGCAATTACTGTCGTATAGACTAATTAACTCTCGCTTATTGATGTTTTCTATTAATACCTCATTATCATCAAAACTAGTGGGTCAAGACCAGGAAGAATAAACAATATTTTTTAAAACGTCGTCGGAGTGTTTAGAGACACTGTTCACTTGCATGGCCTCTTCTTAATGGTTGTACCGATGAACGTGAAGAGACCCGTTTGAAAAGCAAACAGTCTCTCTACAACGCGTTCTCAACATTCCATGTCGCTTAGTTCAGTTACACAAATGAATATTTATAAAACATCAGCTGGTTGTAGACTCTCTTGCCCAGTGCACATCTGTGCACATGAATGCTCCTTTACATTCGCTTCAGTGAAGACCTGTTCACCCGTTCAACTTTACAATAACGTAGTCATTCGCGGGGTCAGTCCAGTAAGAGATAGAAAATATCATTGAACTTATTCGGTAGCTTGGCTCCTGAGAAGCTAAGATTTAGAAATGGAAATGAACTGCGTCGACCGTGAGTGACTCCAGTAAACTCGGGTAGAGAGGTCAATGGTTTTCACACTAAACAGATAGAATATTATTATGATAGAATCAGTCAAATAACACTCAAAGTTCATAGTTGCTAGTATAAAATGGCGCCTGCGTTTAATTAAATAGGTAAACCAGAAGAAACGAGCGGGTTAGTAATAGCTACAAACAACAAACTAATATGGCAGGAGGAAAGAAAGTGACAATTTGATCAAGGACAATATAAGATACATCAAGAGATTGGACGTATTTTTATTTTTAGTTATCTGTCTCTTTCGGTTTAAATACAAGCTAAACAATAAAATATACGAAACAGTACGCTTGCCTGGTCTGGCATAACCTTTCATCTTTTAAGGTGATGGCTTAAATTATACTTTACACTTTATAATACTTAGCATTGCTGCCGGTTCATCTCAGTAAGCGGAGCTTTCGGCAACACTGAGAGGATAGATCCGGCCATCAAAAAAAGAACTTTTTGCTCAAAGTCTGTTCAGCTGATGAAATCTGTTCCAGTTTTCCTGCTTGCTTTTCACTTTCTTGAATTCTCAAAGTCTTTCTCTGTAGTCACTGCCCACGAGACTCTCGGAACTACCTTCGTTCTATTTTCTGTTACCGTGGCCCTTGTGTGCCGGCCACAAAGAAATCAATTACAATTAACTGATAAAACATGAACCTTTACTTTTTTTGTCACCAAAAATCCTTCTCTTGAACTGTCTCCGGTTTTTGCGGCTATGGATATGACAGCTTCAGTCTACACTTCAGACCTTTTCAAGAGACATGGGTCAACGATCAAAAACGGCATTTTGCCAGTTTCCAAAGGTGTGTTTTGCAAACTGCATGACGTATTATTTCACCGTCATTTCAACACCAGCTGATATTACTTCTGATATTCTTGTTATCTCCAGTTTACCTTGTTCATACTGCCTCTGCTTATTAGCAAAAATGACATGTCTGTGACTGTTGAACTGACATAAGACGGAACTACCCCTCTTTCTTATTTACTCTGTCAATATCTACATTTTCATGATTAGTCACGTTTTCCTGCTCCATGGCGACTTCTTTTTCTGGACTCCCGAAACATCGAGTTTGGATTCGAGCTCCAGTTCGAGTTCGAGTTAGACTTCAAGTTGAACTTTTTAAAAATAATTATAATATTAGAGAGGTTTAGATTCAGGGACGACTACGAGTAGGAAATTTTCTCAATACCAAGTAGAGCGCGTGCAAACCATGAGCAGTGTCGTCGTGGCGGGAACAAGTCATTCAGTATCATTTAGCTAATTTGTCCTTGAAAAAAAAAAAGAAATAAAATAAATCTTTCCGGGGTGCCTTTCTTTTAGAACACGCGCAAAAACTTTAAGTTAAATCTCGCACTTATTCTCTTCCAAACTCGAACATGCCCTGCTCCCTCTTTTTCTCTTTTCGTAAATTAATAAACAAAGTAAAAACTGAACGAAATCTTTTCCATCTGGCTTAAAAGCAGCAGCAGCAGAATGTAACAGATAGTAAAACAGAGCTGTGTAATGTAGAAATCGACTAAATCAGCTGGGAAGATTATGTGTACCGGCCGCGAGCCAGTTATGATGTAGTAAGCACGGTAGGGGCCGTTTCTTACCAAGAAACATGCCTCTTACCACGTTGTGTGGACTAACGAATGAAACACAAAATTTTTGTGGGTTCTAGTTTTTTTATTCCGTTAACCTCGATGGAATTTTAATTCACGGTTACAGGCCGGAACAGATTAGAGTGTGAAGATGAAGTGGGGTATACCTATTTACCGGTTTGAATAAGAGTTACGTACAGTATTGAGTCGGCACTGATGTAAATCGGCTTCTAGTTTGAAAGGAAGACACCACCTAACGGGCACCTGTGATTCGTATTTGCCACGAGAACCACTGTTAAAACGTACAATTTCCCCAATTCCTAACCGACAGGCAAAGAAATCCTGTATCCCGTGCCAAAATTATAACTGTGAAATCCCGTTTGCAGTTCGTGAATCCCGCACCGTATTTTGCTCAATGCCGGATCCCGAAATACCCCTACAAACCCTGAGCCCAAGAAAGTAGGCGGAACTCAGTATGAAAGGAAGGAGATTCTACAATGTCCCGGTTTACCCAGATAAAATTAACTCGCCATTAGCAGAAAAGAGAGTCTATGCTAATAAGGTTAGCTTACTGGGTCGTTTTGCTTGTAGCTACACTGAAGTTTTAGTCCTAGAAAGACTTTGCATGTTTCAGTACTCAAAAACAAATAGAACAGTCAAGTTAAATAGAAGAGACGAAGTTATTTTTTCATGCCAAAATTAGGATGACCACTCCCCCCACCCCCCTCACGGCTGCGAACAAAACAGTAACAATTTTGCTGCTGACTGGCTCTCCTCCAAAATCCCAGTAACCTCCCCTCGCCCCAATTTAAAACGTACCTTCCCTTACAAAATCTTTTTTTGTTAAATCTGGTTTTAATGTCAGGCGTAAGATGTACTTCATAATCCTTCACGAAATGGTGGGGTTGGGAAGCGGCAAATGAAAGGTTTCTTCGTTCGCACACTCAGAAGTCAAATTGCCACAGGCCAAGCACGAGCATGTCATTAAGTAGTTGAAAATAGTTGTGGCTGTCTTAAACAAGAAATTCAAAACGTCAGATACAAAAAATCCGGGGATAAAATTTTAAACACACTACTCATGTTATGTATAGTTGTTAAGAAGATGGTGAAAGAGGAAAAGCATTCAACGCATACTCGAATCTATGATAAGCGCTCCCTTTATGGCTATTAAATTCATTTTCCTCTCTTTTGCTTTTTCGTTTGAGTAGCAGGAACTGAGCAGTAGAAGTTCAATTCCAAAAATGTTATCAAATTCTCCATCATTTTCTCCCATTATCGGGACAATTGGAAACTGTAGGCGACGGAAATCCGAGTATAACTTAATACGAATATATACGCACGGCCGTGAATATATTAAAGGTTAGAAGTCGATAGGGCCAGAACTTAAACGCTCACTATGTATGTATTGTAATTATAAAATAATATTATTGGCCTTTTCTCCCAGATCACGCGCTGATATTTTCGCATGCCTTACACTTAACGCGTCATCCCTAATATTAGCTGTTAATGGTATTTTACACTATGAAAGAGGAAAGTTGGTTTCCCCTCACCACCTACGCTTCAAAATCCGGCACATAGAGACGTTACGCAAGTTGCAAAGGTACATAATCTTCAGACGGACAGACACAGTAGAAAAATAATGAGAATGATAGCGTCATTGGGTCAGGGAAAATGGAGATACGTTTTGTGCGATCAAAATCTTTGTTTTTTTCAGTTGTGAATTTACGAAAATGCAGCTCATTTTTCTTACCGAATCTTGAATCATTTCCCGAATTCCGTATCGTGAATTCGCCAATTCCCGTGTGTCGATCGCTTCAACAGTCAAGAACCTCGTTCCCCTTTTCTCTAAAAATTCCGAATTCTTACCTTCTAACACGTCAAGGAAGCCACATCCGAGTTCCCTACGACCCTCCTTTTTCGCCGCTGAGACAGGTACTTTTCAGAACTATTGGGGGCTTTCAAAATAGACTGTTGGTAAAATATGTTTTATGTATTATTCAACAACAAGGTTATCAAGTAGTATTATCCACTTTTAGTTTCCGTTTCCGGTCACGTATCCAAAACCGAAAGCGAAGAAACGAGAAGAAACGTGTCAGAAATAAAGGCGATTACTTATTTTAAGCAGTCTAACCTTTGATCAGTAACATCACGCAAATCAAAATCAGGCTGCATCTGCAGAAACAGCGTTCGTACAATTTTTTGAACAAAGAATTCAAGGACTTTCAAGCACACATTTCGCATTTCTCAAGGGCAAAAAAAGAGCCTTGAGTCTATGTCTTGTTTCAGTTCTTCCACATCTGGAGAATTTTATCCCGCGGGTCTCTGTCTTTGCTCCTTTTCCTTTGCAGTTCTCCTTAAACTATTAAGTTAGCATTGAAATTCAAGGACTTTCCAGTATACCGACTGCAATTTTCAAGGACTTTCAAGGCAAAAAGTTCAAGGACTTTCCAGTACCGACTGCAATTTTCAAGGATTTTCAAGGCCTTGAATTTTTATTTTAAAATTCAAGGACTTTCAAGGATTTTCGAGGCGCGTGCGAATCCTGCAGAAAGTGTGAAAACTTGTAGCGCGCTAGCGGTCCGACCATCAATTTTTTACACACACTAGCTTCTGACAGCACACACCTCAAAAAGCCTCATTTTCCACAAATGTAAACTGCTGGTGACAAGAACATATTGGTTCATATTCATTTCCAAACGTAACGAATGAGAGATACGGAAATGAAACCTGTGATTGTTCTGCCCTCAAACTAAGACACTCAAAACCAAGAAATCTTATAGGTGACGATTCTGAAGGGCCACGCCCAAAACGCTAAAAATTGTTCGACAGTAACAGCGACACACTACACTGTGCGGATAGCTGTTGCGTCGTCGCCACGCCGAAAAAGAAACCGGACAGGGCCTCTGTTCACACATACGAACGGTTGTGGCGGCGCGATTTCTGTGACGGAGCGAAGCTGCCCCGCGCAGATCTCCAAAGTGGAGTCATGGCTTTTCGTAGCGCCACGAAAAGCTATGCGTTATAGTGCGAACACAGCCTAAAACTCTGATTACTTTTTCTGTTTACATTCAAGCGCCGTGCAAAGCGGTTACTTTACATATTTTAGACTTAAGTAGCTTTGAATGATCCTTTCAAGAGGGTAGGGAAAACATCAAAGGGTAAAGATTTGTTGAACCGTGCAATACACCCAAAGCGAGTTAGCCACAAAGAGAGACCCTTCCTCCTCCCCGCCCCCGTTACCGCCACAGCGCATACCCCAAATTTAAGTACTACTTCACAATGTTACTTGTCTCTTGCACGTCCAAACAACAACCACCTAATTCTAAAAATGGAAGAAAAATCAACGACTCAAAAATAAAAGCGGAGGAGGCTGGTACTCATTTTATTTATTATTTATTCTTAATTTTTTTTTTTCAGGTAAATACACGTCCTTTTTTACGGTGAAAACGAATTAACTCAATGAAGATTGACTATTGACGTATTAAATCAATGATTGTTGACGCCCATTCGATCAAGGGTAAATAGCACTTCATCTGTAAAATACAAACCGGATATCATGGTCAGAAGGCTTGTCCTATGTTCTTGACCGCGACTTAAACCTATTCAGAATCCTTGACTCAGCGATAAACAAGTGGTTTACCGCAAATTTACTAAATGATAGGTGCCCCCGTATAGCATATTGTATTTCGTAATATGCTGTGCACGTCCAACCTTTCCTAAAACGCAAGCCACCATATCCAGTAATGACAACGAACGACATTAGTATGCAGTCTTGAACAAGTAGCTCCCTGTTTGGCACTCATGATGCGGCGAGGAGGTGCTCAAAGTCAGGGGTACAGATCATGCGATGTTTTACGTGTCCAAGGCAAATCATCTCTGACCGGTTGTCTTCAGTGTGAACAGATACAACATCCTACAGAAACACAAACACACAAACCCTTCCATATAGCCGGATACATTTACGATTCTAAGTACCGACAATTAGCGGGTCAAGTTCACTGTTTTGCCCTAAGGGAGCTTGCAGGGATCGAATTAACTCCCCTAAACTCTAAGGAGGGAAATAATCTAAGAGAGTGAGATCGTGGGGCAATGGACTTAGAAAAGCGATTCACTCGATTATAACTTGCAAGAAGTTGTATAAAGCAGCAGCTTCTTTTTATAACAAGCGCACTCAGAATTTCTTAATACTAGTTTACAAGAGTCTATTTTTTAACGAGTATCCAACTTATATAAGGAATATGTTTACTGTTCGCCATACAACCTATAATTTGCGCGGTACCCATATGTTGACTCTAAACAAGCCTAAAACAACAACCTATGGACTACACTCTTTTTATTTTTCCGCCCAGCAATGGACCGATCTTCCCGACGAATTAAGGAACAGTACTTTTAATCATTTTGAGCGACCTGTGCAAAGTCTCAATACGTTTGATTAGTTTTCACTATTAAATTTTTGTCTTGTTTTGTGTGTGTATTTTTTTTTCAGTTTAGAGATCTTAATTTGTTTCTCGAAGATATTAGCTATATAGTGTAGCTACTCTAAAATTCGAGTTAAAATAAAGGTTATGAATGTATATATGTAAACAAGACAAAAGGACTAAAAGAAGGGAAAGTAGGCGATTACGGAAGAGAAACATCTATCACACAAAGGAGGCGACTACCCAAGGAAAGCTAACTCTAAGGAGGGAACCAGAGCGAGGGGCGATTTTGAGAGGGATAACTTGGATTAATGAAGGAAATACCGTAATCCCAGGGAAAGCAGTTAAGAAAGTCCGTCTCTATATCAACCCTTCTCGGGAGCTAAGTCTATTATTACGCCAGAATGGCAAAAAAGAAAGAGTAAAATAAATTTTACAATAATATTAAACTGAACGATTCTCGCGCGCTAGCAGGTCAAAAGCCATGGTCGATGATGGTGGTAGGTTTGTTTTCTTCTTTCCATCGCGTTCGATTTTCCGAGAAACTTCAACGGAAATGGACGTCAAAAACTGTCAATGTTATTGTAAAAAACAAATCGACCACCATTTTCCATGGTCTATAATCCTCTTGACCATAGAAATGACGTCAAAATGTTCGAAAGTTTACATGCAGTGAAACCACTCGCCGTTCCGCTTGAGTTTTGGCATTTTGACGTTATGTCTATTGAAGATGAGAGTAGCAAATATGCAGTTCTTAGTGAATCTGTAATGTGCACATAATTTTACACAACGTCAGAAACCCTACACTAAAATTCCCAAACTTCACAGGCCCGAAAATGAAATTATTTACGATTTCTAGGTTTCAGTGACTGTAGAATGTGGTTAGTTTTTAAAATATCCTAAAACAGGCTCTATTTTTCTTCCGCTTGAGTTAAATTTTAAAAAACCATGTGGTACCGCGTCTAAAGAAGTCACCCACAAAAACGGATTTGGTTTTATAAGCAAACTGGAAACAAGTAAAATAGGAGGCTGTTCAACTTCCACACTGGTCACGATCCCCCTCTTTCTGTTTGTGCAGAACTGTTTACAGTAGACGTTACTTTTTAAACTGTAGAATGCAGTGATTTTGTTACAAATAGTTAAGGTAGGTCTTGGGACTCATCTTGTGAAAAGTCATGAGTATGTCCATAACAAATGAGTCCCAGTTCAAGAAACAAGGAGTCCTAAACTGAAAATGCTTGGGCCTTTATGTGGACGGACGCCAAAACTCTTTATTACAGTTTACCGAAATTGAAATGTGGCACAAAGAAGACTAAAATAAATATGCATCTTTAAACAACAGCCACATAAAACACACGAACAGGATATTCTACCAAAATATCTTCAAATCGATCGATCGTTCTTTGCGTCCGGTCCCACGGGACGCATTTCATGAATTATTTTGCGTCTTTTTTGGATTTTTATGCGTCAGGGACGCAGGACGCAATGGTGCCAAAATCACTGAGAATAATCTAAGGATCAATTCCCTTGTCTTAGGGGAGGGGTAGGTGGTCCGTTACCCAGAATCCTCAAGGGTTGATCCGATCTAAGTTACCTGTAAAAATCCGCATGGTGTTCCCGTGGTGACATCTAACGATACATCGCCCAGTAATAATCTGTAATAGCAAATCGTCTGCACAATCAGGGTAGCAAAGAAAAATGCTTTTCTTCATTTACGCAAAACATACCCTTACATACAGGATTTACAAATTGCAAAACGCACCAAAGGTTCGGGAATCGTCGCGCATCTTAGTAGGTAATTAGGGAGCGACGACAACGAGAACGGCAAAAAAGTAATGAGTTTGATTAGCAAAACAACAACTTTGCCGTGCATCACGCTTTTTTGTACATTTCTTTGCCGTCACTGCTCGCCGAGACTACGACGTGAAAATGCCTAATTCACGTATTATGGGGAACGTAAACAAGCGACGACGTTTTTTTCTTTCGCTTTCTAAACTTGAGTCCGGTCCCCAAGAAATCAACTCCCGGGAAATTCGCCTAAATTTCACATTTGCAGTGAATTGGAATAAACGCCGCAAAGTTTGAAAAAATACGAATTCATTTTAAAAGTGACGCCGGTTTTCGCTGCCCTCGCTGTCGTCGAGGGGACCTTAAGATCCGACGACGGCGACGGCAACGGGAACACCACAAAAGCAATAGGTTTAATTAGAAAAACAACAATTTTGCACGTGCATCACGCTTTTCTGTACATTTCTTTGCCGTCAATGCACGACTACGACGTGAAAATGCCTAATTTCACGATGTACAAAGGAAGTACACAAGCGACGTCGAAATTTCCTCTCTCTTTCTGAACTTGGATATGGCTCTTAGGAATTCAACTTTAGGAGGGTTCGCCTAAATTTGACAAAGTTAGTGACTTGGAGTAATCGCGATGAAGATTGAAAGAACGCGAATTCACTTTTTCAGCGAAGTTTTTTCTGCCGTCGCCGTCCTCGGATCTTAAGGTCCCTAGTGTGGAGGAGAGGAGGGAGCTGAGTTTTATATCTCATAGACGCGCGACTAGCAGCGATCTGAGGCAAGAAAGGTCGGTTCTTTGTCGGAGTGCATGTCTAAATATTTTGCAACTGGTTGTAGCAGCGGCTCAAAGAGAAACTGGAAAACTGTTACAATAGTTGCATACCTTGCTTTACCAGACCTGAGCAATTGAAGTTTTCCTATATATCCTTCGGAAGCATCTTTGAGCGACAGCTTTTTTTGTTCTTTAGGCTAATAGAGGAAATTTACAGAGAGACAATGCGTTAAGCTGGGAAAAGTAAGGAAATATTAAACTAAGCTTCCAGATCAGTGTTTCACAAGTAGTGAAACTTATTGGTCGGAATAGGAAAAAAATTCGAAGATATTAAAAGTTTGATATATTGATCCTTTTACCTCCGTGATTCCCCCAAAATAATCCACAAGTTTTGATTTGTAACTTATAAAAATACTAAAAAAATGCGGTTGGTGTAATACAAATGAGGAGGTTCATTTGACTGTACCCATCGACTGGTTTCATCCGCACCATCCTAAAATCATATTGTCGCCATAACATACTCTTTGAATGAGAGGATACGGGGATAAAACGAATTAGTAAAATCCAACTAGTGGTCTATTATCAATGCTGCGTTCTGATTGGTTGAGCTACTACTGGGCTATACGTTATAGCCTACTAGTAGCGAAAAGCAAAAGCTTTTCTGCGGCAAAAAGTAGCTAAATTTTTTTTATTCTCGATATTTTTGACCAAGTAGTTGGATTTTACTAAAACAATTATTCCTCTCGCTCTGATGGCCTCTGAGTCAATAGCCCATTCGGCCTTCGGCCCCATGGGCTATTGACTCAGAGCCCATTCAGGCTCGAGGAATAATTGTTAATGATGAGTGAACGTGTGGCATATGAGCGCGCAATTGGAGTGGATTGTACTGAGATTTTACCCACTCAGCGAACGGGTAGCCTGTTCCAGGAGTTCCGATAATGAAGTGCGGCACGAGGTAAGAGAGCGGGAGAAAAATAAGGAGGAAGAGAGGAGAGGGAAAAAGGAAGGAAACTTCGCTCTCACCCCCTACCCCACCCCTTCGCTGTTTTTTCTTTTTTTCTGCTCACATCTCTTTGCTCCGCCCCCACGATCTGACCGCCTCTAACAGGCTAGGGTACAGAAAAGGCGTGGTTGCATGGATGCGTGGTAACTCAGCGGGGAGACGCCATTTTGGGTTTTCTTAATTTGCGCTCTACGCATGGGCAGATGGTAAAACCCCTGATAAAATTCAAAATTTAACCAGGTTCGTCAGTTCTATGTGAACAAGGTGTCAAGCCAATTTTTTCTATCCCCTTCCCCTTTCATTTCAAACACCTGCCACCCGGGCTAGGTCGAAAATTGGTCCGGCGGTGCCGTTTGAAGGTAGCCTAAGTTACTTATGCAGTCAGTCCTCAAACCTTTTCCTCAGAAGCCGTCTGTTCAGCGGATGCTTCTGTATCTACAGGCATGGGGGACTCATCTGTCTTAATAGGCAGCACATCAGGAAACTGGAAGAATAATAACTGCTCTCCTGCCTACAAAAAGCGGGATAAAAGACATGCTCACTGGCATTGCTTTACTTTTGTTCTTGTAGGTGCCTGGTGATTATGTCAGTTTGTAATGTTGTTTGGCTGTTGAGCAACATGACGCTTACTGATTAAGGTTTCAAACTTTTTTACCATCCACGCGAGTAAGACAAGCTCTTCAACCAACCCAATCGAAGCAATAATTAGAACAAAAGAAGCAAGGCTGATTTTCAAATTCTAACGTCTTAGCTTAACCTTAGCATTGTATGTAAGACCCTGGAGAAGGAGGGCCGTGCCTTCCGAAATATTGGTGACAAAAAATAATTCCCGACCGTAAAATCACCCTTGTCTCTCTTGTTTCTTTTCAAACTTATAGCTGATTAAATCCTTTATTAGTATCCGGTCCTTATTTTTTGTAACGTTGTTGCCTGCTTCCAAAATGAATTTAAAGCATTAGAACGCTTCATGTCACCAGGTAAAAGACCTGATTGAAAGCACTAGAGCCAATTAACCCTTTTCTAGTGCTTGCGCATGTGCATGCATTCAGGTTATGCCGTGTGAAAACGGAAGGAAGCATTAGCACAAGGTGATTTATAATGCCTCGCCAATAAATCCTTAATTCTAGCCTAGAGAGTGCGTTCTACAGTTGTTTACAACTAACAGCCGAAACTAGTGTTTTACAAAAGTGACGGCCTGCCCCGTACAAATTGTCTAAACGGAGCGGGTTATAAACAAAGGAAACACCTGAGCTTACATTTAAATGTGCTTCGAAGCTGCGTTCGAGAAACAAAAACAGAGAATTTACTTCTTTGCTAGCCAAGTTCTCCATTCGGCTGTAAAAAACGATGGCTTTTTTGCTTGTGTATGCATGGGTCGGCTACCGTTCTCGTCTTCTTTGACACTACACTCTCATAGTCTACTCTTGCGATGCTTCGTTAGTAAAAAGCAGGTTAAAGACTGTGTTGCATCGCTAACAAAGATCTTGAGAAGACCTGTCTGTACTCATTAGGAAGACTTTTCCGAAATTAATCCCTTTTAAAATACGTTTGTTTGCGAGATTGAATGCCCACAAAACTTAAGTAACAACAATGTACAACTTCGTAAGTTGTAAAAGTATAAAGGAAACATTTTACTAGAAGCAACATAACCAAGAATATGCATTAGTCTGATATTTTCGTGATCACTCATACATACCAGTGACTGCGCGGAAAGAAGATTGGAAAGCGTCTTTTTAGCCATTAATTCTTTTTTCACAGCTTCTTGTTTTATTGGTTTCTTGATAGTTTCCGCTGACTTCACTTGTTCGGCGTCCACCAGGTCAATGCCCATGGGTTCACTTTTCACTATCAGGGTAACAAAAAATCGGGCTGCTCAGGTTTAAAAACCATGAAATTTGTGTTCCAAGGACTTGTTTTGGGTTAGACCTTGGTACAAAGGAAGAACAGAAAGCAAAGATAAAGTTCTCATTTTTAGGTCAAAAAAAGAGAAACCAACTACGACCAAATGGTTCACAGACTTGTCTTGAAAGCAGTTGATCGAGGACTTTCTTCTGACCAAGGTCTGAGTCGATGGAGTGTATTAGAGGGTATAAAACTTTGGCCTCATTCCCATCTTGAGGAAATTTATCTGAATATCCCCCCAAGAGCAGGATATGATACACAAACCTTTTATATCAACTTCCGTTGAGGCAGATTCAGCTTGCTTTTCCTTAGCTTTTAGAGCAATATGAGAGAAAGGTAATTGAACTGGCATTATACCAGTCTCATTTTCCATGTCATCATCTTCAATATCACCCTGTTATGAGAAGAATAAAAATCATAAAGACTGTTAGTCTCGAATGTGAGAAGCATTGGAATCATCACAGGGTAAGCTATCCTGAAAAATCATCAAAATAACACAAAAATTGTGAAGATGAAAAAAACAGCTTGTCACGAGTGTGGGACAGAGAAAAAATCTGAGTCCCCAACAGGATTCGAACCTATGACTTCCCAAACACTGGACAGGTGCCACTCTATTCACTGAGCTACGGAGAACTCATGGAGAGTGAGGCCATATACTAGGTTCATATTTGACATGCGTCCTGCATACTGCTAGATCAGGAATGTAGAGATCGTACTGTATGTACACAAGTTGTTTATTAGCTTATTACAATTTTTTTTTAATTTCAGTGCTTTACATATAGCATCTTTCTTTGGTAATTTTAAAGTCATTTAGCACATAAAACATGCCGGTAATGCTGTTGGTTGTTAATGTTTGAACCAAGAGTACGAGCTTAGTTAATAAAGTGGAATGGTTACGAAGCCTGTCAGATCTCTTTGTTATATGTTTTTGTCAGCTCTTTTGGACTGGATGGTGTACAATATTCAACAGACGATTTATGAATTCCAAAAACTCTCATTTTCAAATTGAGGCCAATTTCAAAACCTTTCTTATGAAAATAGTTTGCATGAGAATAGAAAAACATTTTTATATCAATGGCTTTCCACTTAGCCTCGATTTGAAACAGACATTTGAGGCAACTCGAAAATGACCTATAACGTTACTGTCATTTTGGTCTTTTCAAGCAATAATAATGTAGCATAAGTAGTCAAAGTAGTAACAGCTGGAATATCTTACACTTGTTTGAAGCATTTTAAGAACTCTTTTAGATTCCTCATCATTATCCCCATTAGCACTGAAAATAGAATAATTCAAAACATACCCACTGTATGACAATAGATATCTAAAGTGTGACGTCATAAAAAATTAAATTTGTGAAATTACGGGATTTGTCAGGATATTCTGAAAGAACAACATCCAAGAAGTGTACTTGCAAAAAACTAGCATTGTGGGGCAAATTGCCTCTGAGATATTAGCCCTACAAATTCTTCTAAATTTGGCTTGGGTCTAAATGTTTAGACCCAAGTCAAATTTAGAAGGATTTGTATGGAGTCATCAGAGCATTACTGGGTTAATATCTCAGTGAGAACATAATAATCATAATTATTATTATGATAATAATAATTATAACATAGTTATTACAATTATTCAATAAAATAATAATAATTTTATTGCAATAATAATAATAATAATAATAAAAATACAAAGAATAATAATAATAAAAAGAATAAAATATAATAAAAACTAAACTAACACATTAAATTAATTGTAGTTTTCAGTAATCTCTATATTTCACATGCTTTTACCTTATTTAATATGTGTGTTTCTAAAGAGAAATGATTGGTAAACATAATGAGTGAGTTTTTTACAAACAAACGGATCAACTCTGTTAAGAAGAAATATAAATTTTTTCTGAATTGTTCAGGTCTGCGAAGCTGGAGTACTTGTCTTCTATATCTTGAAATAAGTGTTTTTTAAATTGCTATATAAATTGCACTCTAGTAGAAAATGAGTCTCATTCTCAACTCACTAGTTTCAAATTGAGTGACAGCTCCAGCCAAGGTAATATATAAGGTACAGATGTATACAAGTCAGTGTTGTACATGCATGTAATATTTATTGTTATTTAACAATTAATGAAGGAGGCTGAGTATCTTATGAAGAATTATGGAGATTGAGGAGGGTGTTATCCGTCTCGGCCATAACACCCTCCAAGATCTCCATAATTCTTCATATGATACGAAAGTCGAATTCAATAATTGTTTTATTATTCATTCAAAATAATTCCTAGTTTAAAAATGTAGCTTATCTTTGATAGTTTACATTTAGGTTTGTCCAGCTCCGCAAATATTCTCCAGATAGTAGATGTCGCCCTCCGAGTTGTCTTCTTGCTGTTTTTGCTATGTTTTTAGCCATTATTTCGCCTAGTTCCAGCTGTAGTTCTTACTCTTGAAACGAGTGAAGTGTCCGCCATTTTAGTTTTTACAACAAAAACAACTCAATCTCATCCCCAGGTCTTCTCGGTTAATGGTGCATTAACCTGTAGAAGGCTGCATTTGTGTCGTCATTTCCTCGTTAAACAAAAAATTCTTCCAAATTTGGTCATCAGTAACTGGTTATGGTGAATTATGCGTGTGCTTTTAGCCAATCAGAATTGGGAAAATATTTTGAATGAATAATAATGTTGGTTAACCTTATTTAGACACAGTATTAATTAACAAAATTATTGCGATACCTTTCTTTTTTAACTGTGAAACTGGACACACTTCCCCTGCCTCCTGAAGATGAACCATAACTTGGAATGGATGATCCTGGGTGTTGGACATAAAGCAAATGTGTGTTAAGAAGTATGTTCCAAAAAGCTTTTCAATGGGCCTATCATTAAGAGCCTTGGCCTATCTAGTGACTGGCCATTTTCAGCTCACAGTCAGGTGACCTGCTTAATGCAAAACTTACATGGCAGAGACAACTAAAACAGCACCAGGAAGTGTGTATAGTTTGGTTGTTGGCATCTGTTACAACCAAAAACCTCTTTGTTTACTTGGAAAACATTCAGTTAAATTCTCTTACCAACTCTCTGCTTTTCCACAGGACCCACTCCCATAGAAAAGATTGACGCAGACTGGACAATGGTTGGCTTGTTCCTCTCTCCCCTTCCTCTTCCACGACCCTCACCACGCCCTCTGCCTCTACCTTCACCTCTCTGCCGCCTTTGTCCTCCAGATCTCTGATGACAAATATAACTGTCAGAGAAAGTTCTCTTGGCAAATTGAAAAATTATAGGCAGCAGATAGTACTAAGAACAAAAAACTTACTTCTGGGGTAAGGTTAGGTTCATCTCTTGGCCTAAAAAAAAGACAAAACAAAACCAAATTTATGAAAAATTTAAGACATGTTGCATTAAAACATTCCTTATCCTGGAATGAGTAAACTCAGATTTCAAGACACTCAAACCCTGCTTTACAGACACCCACTTAATATTGTTATTATGGATCGCGTTATTAACCTGTATTAATTGGTTTTCCTAATACTTTACCCGCTGGATAGTGATTTATCCAGTAGATAGCGCTATCCAGCATTTGAACAACCAGGAATAAAGTAACTACTAAACTGAAATTAAAAAAAAAAGCTTTTATATATGTTAACTGTGACTGGCTTACTCTTGTTTTATTCTCCTTGTTGGGATATTAGGAGTGAATGTTCTCTATAAAAACAAAACACAAAAAAGACAAATGAAATCAAAGACGAACGAAATCAACAAATACACATGTACTTTCACTTTTAAACATGGAATACTATGCTTTGACACAGAAAAGGAAAATTATTAGGCTGAGAGAGGCAATGTGGTCGACCAGTCTGGACAAGTTCAACTACTGCTGTGTTAATTTTGCACCTCATTAGATTCAATTTCACTTGATAACATTTTCAACTAGCCATGTGGTTAACTTAATGAAACTTAAGATGGAATCCATCAGGAAATTGAGTAAGGTAATTTTAATTCTCAGTGGACAAAAACTTTGTACCAGAATAATTTAAACAATATCCCATTATTTTTATATTTTTCAAGGGCTAAAGATGTAATTAGTCATCTGTTGTAACACCAAAGAAAATTTCTCATCGGCAGCCAGAGAAAATGAAAGTCAAATTGCACAAGAATTGTGAAAACACTGGTAAAATTCTGAAAATTTCATGTGTGATATGTAATTTTGTGAAATTTGAGGTTCATTTTCTCGAGCTCCCACAAGAAATTTTGTTTGGTGTTATTACAGATAACTAATTATATCTTTAGCCCTTGAAAAACATAAAAAGGATGCGATATTATGTAAATTATTCTGGTAAAAGGTTTTTGTCCACTGAAAATTGAAATTACTCAATTTCCTCATGGACTAAGTCTAAATTTTCCTCTATCCTCAATTTTGAAAATTATTCCTTAGAGGAAAGAGGAAAATAAAGAAATTATCTTTAATAACAATAGAATTAATTGAAGGAGGCTGATGAAAACAGTTCAAGCAGTCATAGGATATATAATTATTTTATATTCACTTGAGGATTCCACATCATGATCATTTTAACTAAAGGACTCTTGTGATACACTTGAGCAAGGAACTTTATCTGTAGTTTTATTAAATACCTTTGCTGGGGTAATACCACTTGCAGCACCAAGAGTCAAGTCTCTAGCTGGTCTTAATGATGGCAATCTGCCAGGACTAAAAGAAAACATTAAACACTGTAATACATGCGTAACAAAGACGTGCCACCGCCGCCCGGTTAGCTCAGTTGGGAAAGCGCCGGTCTGCTGAGCGGGAGGCCATAGGTTCAAACCCCGGCCGGACCAACACTCAGGGTCTTTAAATAACTGAGGAGAAAGTGCTGCCTTTGTAATAACATCTGCAAATGGTTAGACTTTCTAGTCTTCTCGGATAAGGACAATAAACCGTAGGCCCCGTCTCGCAAGCCCTTGCAAATGTAATAAATCTGTGGGACGTTAAAGAACCCACACACTCTTCATAAAGAGTAGGGAACGTAGTGCCCGGTGTAGTGGTCTATCTCACTTTCACACTCATGTATGGGGGCATCATCACTCATTCCCTCAGTACTTGTAAACTGCACCTTAAGCAGTCTGACAAAGTCTCCCAACCAGTGTTGTAAATTATCCCTGAAAAGCCCTGTGGGGAGTGGATAATAAGATATTTACAATTTACAATTTACGTGCAATGTGAGCTTAAAAGTCAAAATATAAGCCGAAGTAGGCTGTAATTCACAATACAATAGGAACCTTAAGATTCAACAACAGTGATGGCAACAAGGACGTCAAAAAAGCAATACGTTTAATAACCAAAACAACAATTTTGCACGTGCATCGCGCTTTTTTGTACACGTCTTTACCGTCACTGCACGACTATGACGTGAAAATGCCTAATTTCATGTTTTACAGAGGAAGTACACAAGCGATGACAAAATTTTCCCTTTATTTCTGAACTTAAATATGGTTATCTTAGGAATTCACCAACATTTGAAAAAGTTAGTGACTTGGAGTAATCGCGATGAAGATGAAAGAACGTGAATTCACTTCTTCTGTAACATTTTTGCTGCCCTTGCTGTCCTCGGATCTTAAGGTCCCAAATACCTGCTGCAGTTCCAGGGGGCGGGGGTTTGAGGTTCCCATCTTAATTTAAACCCTTTTTAAAATTACATTTTGCCAAGATATAATAATGGGACGGGGAAGAAAATGCCCAGTCTAGCTCTTGGGATATGGAAATGTCATTGACGTTACTTTAGGAAAAATTAAACACTTGAAATTAATTGGAAGTTGGTTCCCAAAGAGGTCCGCAAACTTTTATTCAGTGTCGTCAAGACAGCATTCAACAGTCAGCATTTCAATATTCAGCATTTTTGTATTGAGGTGGTCAGGTATGGATTGATAATGTTTCAAACAATCGATTAAACTTTAACAATGCACCCGCAGGAATAAAAAACCTCTAAAACTAACTTAAGTAAAATTCACATTATATCAGCCAATGCCCTTAGATTTTCTCTCTGTCCCAATAATATCCGTTGATTTTGCCTCATATAGTACCTGGGCGATGTACTTTGCAACTGTCTTGAGAACAAGGCTGAAAGTTAAATAAAGGAGATCAAGTCATTAGTGAAAATTACAAATGTAAATCTATACCAGGGATCCATATTAGCAGTTGTCACAATGTGCATGTATGAGAAAACATGAAATCAGGACACAAAAACTACCAGAAAACACAAAAACACAAAATACTGGCCTATATAGGGTCACGATACTGGCTATTTTTCCTGTGAAACCAATCAGAGGCGCAGGTATAAACAATGACACCTTTTGCTTCACAACGATGTCCTGGAGTGAAGTGCTTACGAGTTTGTTTCTGGTTTTCTTGAGTTCTATGCAGTACAAGGGAACATTTGCCTTTTTATGGCAAGGAAAAGCTTTTGCGTCTATAACTAACACTATGGCAAATAAACAAAGAAGAAAAATTGGCAATTTCAGTGGCATGAAGTTCAAAACTTTACAACATTACAGACAACACAATCATGGACATATTGAATTACATAACAAGCGTGTTTTTTATAACATGTTAGATAAAGGAATTTGTCTGGCATTTTACAGTCAAGGTGCTTCGATACGTTAGAAAAAAGTTGAAAAATAGTATATTACTTTTAAATTAGCCCAAATACGAAGTAAATTGCTCGTATAACAGAAGAGTTTGTGACGCGTGACTGTTTGGCAATCACAAGCGGATATAAATTTAAAACTGTCAAATTTGCCCGCTCTGAATACAATTTTTCTAGCCACAACTGTATTAATTTATAGTTCTCAGTTTACCACGTTTTTCCTGTGAAATTGGTCTTAGAAACAAAACTTTAGTTGCTTATCAATGAGATCACCCTGAACTGAAACTTCACTTACAATGTTAAGTATTGGCTAGCTTCAAGCTGGTCGAAAATTGCACTATTCTGAGATGGTCACATTAGCCTCCGGTACCAGCTCAAGGTTCGCTAGGAAATCAAAACGTTTTCCCCTTTCTTGTTAAAACAGGAAACGTAAACCGATGATAAACCAATGATGTTTAAAGCAGTTTTGCATGTCATAAATATTTTCTAAGGTGTGATTTTTTACTTACAGGGACCCAAATCACAAAAAAAGGAAAACTGTTTCTTCCTGCCTTCAGAAAAGATTACAGTAACTTGGCAATGCTTTGATCACTTTCTAAGCAAGGTAAGAGATCGTTTGATAATCAAAAAGCTCGTGGCTCCTAAAATACACGCGTAAGCTTACATTTTTTTCGGAACAAACAGAACAGGAGATTGCAAATAGACTTCGCGAGTAGTCCATTTTTTGTCTTTAGACTTATTCGGCAAATAATCATTATTATTAGGAAAGTGGGCTGTAGCATTCACGAGAACAGGATGACGTGTAGTTTAGCAATGACAAGAGCAATAACGGCTCAATGAGAAAAGGAATCCCGTTGGATGTGCCTAATTGATTTGAAAGGTGATAAGAACTTCACACTCCAAAATCAGTTGGCCTTGAAGGGTCAAAAACTTGGGCTTTGTCTGCAGTCCCTCATTTTCCCCTCTCCCCACCGCTTCTCGCCTCTCTCATGTGGGGTGATTTTTATGGGTGGGAAAATGGGGGACTACCCATAGTCTAATCCTTTTTATTGCTGCCGGGCATCAGCCGGCAGCAGACCATATTCTTGATCCATTTGAGATTTTTGGTTCGATGGTTCGATGGTTCCATTGTTCCATGGTTCCATGGTCATCTGTGACTGAAGCGCTGTGCAGTCAGCGGTTTGCTTAGCTGCCGTGCCTGTTTTTCTCTCAGGAGCAACCCGCCATTTTGTTTTGCTCTCATGTAAGATCTGTGCAGAAATTGTAGTTTATCGGATGCTTGCTGTCTTTTTAAACGGCCTAAACGGTAAGAACAGTTCAAGACGTATTGTACAGAACATTTTTTCGGTTTATTTTTTTTATTCAGGTTTCAAGATTAGTTATAGCGAGTATTCTTTTGTCACACAGATTGTTATCTTGGTAATCAGGATTGTAAGTTACATAAGTGAACGGCATGTACTGTACATCTACCTGACCTGTGAATAAACAAGTTTTGGCCTTTACGTCATTTGTTCGCAACTCATCTCATCGATCCTGTGTACGATGATAGTTTGATGAAGAAACAGCCTATCAGCACTGCTGTTGTTTTAGAATTTCGTGAATTATTAAAATGAATTACAAAATGGTATTGAAACCTTAGCGAGTTATATGAATGTAAGCATATTTGTCATTGTGATCAGTTCATTTTTTATATTACACTCTGAGTGTTTCATAATACCAGCAAGTCTAAGTTATTGACTTAATAAAAAAGAATTTATACGTTCAACTGTTCTACAAACTGTCTTCATCCTATTCGCTTCGCAACTAACGGCAGCACTTCCCTTCTCAATGAGAACTTCTCGTAAAATAACTAAGATAGTACGCACGCTCTGATTGGGCGAGAGGTGAGTTTGCATGAGAGTAAGTAAACATGGTTGTTACATCAAGATGTTTTGCTTTTTGCCTGCTAATCACACAAGCACAAATTTGAAAAAGTTTTAAGTTGAAAACTCCACAAGTTTACTTATTTATCCATTCCCTCATTGGTTGAAACTTAGAAAATCTTTACAAACATACTGTTATACCTGCCAACTCTCACGCCTTAGGCATGAGTCTCACGCCTGCAGGTTGAAAACTTCGATCTCACGCCGGCTCACGCTTGTGGGCCAATTTCTCACGCCTGATTGAAAAATGTGAGTTGTTGCCGTCTTGCTTGACACAATTTCCAAAAACATGTTAACTCATATCCATTTAAGGAACGAAAACCTTGTGTAAAATGAATAAATGACAATATCTTCCTCGCGATCTCTGATTTTTGAAGTGAAAAGCACTGGGAGCGAGCTCGCCTTCGGCAGACTTCAGCAGACTTCGGATGTCTTCGGGAGACTTCGGACTTCTTTGGGAATCTTCAGAAATGATAGTGTCATCTTCAAAAATCCCAGCACTCTCAGGATAAAAATCTCACGCTTATATCTCAGAAAAAGTTAGCAGGTACATACTGTGTCAATATTTTTCTCTTAAGCTGACATTTTAAGCAAGAAAAATCCGTATTTTGGAAGGCTAAATTTTAGAATAATGACAAAAGTGCCTTGTATTGTGTTATACCTTGTTCTTTACAGCATTCTGACAAATGTAAACTGATGTGGACGGGCATTCTGAAATTGCTCCTTTTGGAAAGCATCTTTTTTGTAAAACAAAAACTGATTACGATTGCAAGACTTTGTGTACAAGAATTTCTCTTTCAATCAGTGCCATAACAAAAAGTTTTGCAGTTTTTCTCGGGGAAGTTATAAAAACAATAGAAACTTTTCCTGTATTTGCATAGCCGGCCTGATACAAACAAT